>JBBHKE010002302.1:139025-157234 GCA_037447655.1 Zygnema cylindricum
GAGAGCGGAAAGAGAGAGAGAAAAAGAAAGAGAGAGAGAGCGGAAAAAGAGAGAGAAAAAGAAAGAGAAAGAGCAGAAAGAGAGAGAGAAAAAGAAAGAGAGAGAGAGCGGAAAGATAGAGAGCGGAAAAAGAGAGAAAAAGAAAGGGAGAGAGAGCGGAAAGAGGGAAAGAGAAAAAGAAAGAGAGAGAGAGAGAGCGGAAAGAGAGAGAGAAAAAGAAAGAGAGAGAGCGGAAAAAGAGAGAGAAAAAGAAAGGGAGAGAGAGCGGAAAGAGAGAGAGAAAAAGAAAGAGAGAGAGAGAGGAAAGAGAGAGAGAAAAAGAAAGAGAAGAGCGGAAAGAGAGGGAGAAAAAGAAAGAGAGAGAGAGAGTGGAAAAAGAGAGAGAAAAAGAAAGAGAGAGAGAGCGGAAAGAGAGAGAGAGAGAAAAAGAAAGAGAGAGAGAGAGAGAGAGAGGGAAAAAGAGTGAGAGAGAAAAAGAAATCGGGAAGGATTGGGTGAGGAAGAGGATGAGGGAGACGAGGAGGAAGAGGTAGAGGAGGAAGGGGGAAAGGGATTTGGAGGTTGCAAAAGTTTTGGAAAAAAAAGTTTCCAAGTTCTACTGCGGTGGAGCGATTCCGGCAGACTACTCGTGACGTGACAGCGTGACGTCACAAGGGTGGATATGTATGGCGCAAGATATGGTCGGGGAAGAATGGAATTCGAGGACACTCTCGAATTTCAAAATTTCAGTCTTTTCATTTTTTTTTTTAGTTTTTTTTCAAATTTTTGGGATAGAAATATCTCTTGAATAAGGTTTGTTTTTTTTTAGCCGGTTGGTGGTGGTGGTGGTGGTGGGGGGGGGGGGGGGGGGATGGCTTTTTTCTTTATTGTTTATTTATTTAGGAGGGTCATTGTTTTTTTTTAGATTTGTAGAATCACTTTCTCCTTTTTGTAGTTTTTTTTTTTTGCTTTTTTGCTTGTTTTTTTTGGGAAAGATTTTTTTTTTTTTCCTTTTTTTGAAAGCGTTATCCTAAAGATAACAAGAAAATATTAGAGGATTTTGGGTGAAGACTGTGACAACAACGAGAAAAAACATAGAGGAGAAGATCGAATGTAAAAAAAGGAAAAGGTTGACAGTTTCTCTAGCATGTCCATCAGATTCTATTTAAATGAGCCTGTGCCTGTTCATATTGTCCGTCATCAAAAGCTTATAAACCCCAAAATTGGGCTTGTGAAATTAAAGGAACATTTGTACAGATTTTATAATGTGTATTTTATCTGCTCCTTTTTGGATATCGTGCATCAAGGGAATCAATGGCACAGATGCCGTTTCGGTGGTTGTCAATTGACAATGTTTGTATTAACTAGCTCTTCTCTTGTTCTCAATTTGATTTCTACTTTTCAATGTAAATACAATTATTGTTGTCTGTGTTTGTATACGAAAAGTGTGTACGAGAAGAGCAGTGTGGGATATGCGCATGTTCTATCCTGTGTCTTAAATGACTCCAAATACCATTTGATTCACAGTTGACTCCCTGCAAGAAGTTTGGACAACCAATGTTTGACAGTAAATGGTTGAATCAAGTTTTAGAGGCATCCCATGTCCGTGTTGTATATGTTTACATGGTCCATCAAATATCTCTTGCATACCTTCCTCTTTTTTTTGGCGTTTTTTGGATCGGCTCCTTTAAGCCTGAGTGCTGATGAGTCTGTGTGATGCATGAGTTCACTGATCAATCTTTGATGAGTGAATTTTTTTCCTGGGCTTTGTCCATTTGCAGCGTTACTATCTTGGCTAGTTTTGATTTTGATTTGGTTTTTTATTTTTGTTTTTATTCAGAAAATTGCTGAGCTAAAGTGTATCTTGTAAATAAATAAGCAAATCAAGGGTTCTGCTCATTACAAGCAACTTTGTCTTTTGAAATTAGGTGTACAAATCATAAACTTCATAGCACTTAATGATATTTACAGACATCTATTACCAAAAACCACCCATTCAGAAAAATACAGCAAAACCAAATCAAAAACATCCACAAAAACATTTACAGGAGAAAGAAATATCCACGGCACATTTGCCAGTAGTGTTTTAATGAATCTAATTATGTGAAACTCGGCTTGTGAATTATTTCAGTAGTGAAGCAATTACATGGACCGCGCCTTAAATGAAAAGCAGAAAGTTGAAAGAGTGTCGAAAACAAAAAAAAGCAAAAAAAGAAACCAAAAACAAAACCAAACTTTCCAAATCGAAACAAAAAAAACGAAGGCGAAAATTTTGAATACTATAAGTCACCATTAGGATTCACTTCTCCAACATTATATCCAATCATTGCACAAACATCCAAAAATGCACAAATTTACATCTCTAGCAATTAAACAAAAAAAATAAAAACACAAGTACTTCACATAATACCTTCAAAACCTCATTAAAAATTAAGAGACTTCAAGATTAAAACCGCTATTAATATTCCAACGATAAATGATTAATATTCCAACTATTATATTACAAACATCATTTTATTAAGAAGTTCCTTTTGATTCGACCATAATACCCCCAACTTCTTTAAAAACATTGCTCTTAAAAACCTAACTTCATTTGACAGGATAGAAAAGTTTCCACAAATTCGAGCAAAAACTCAAAATGAATCACAAAACTCCAATCCAATCAAATTCCAAATTTTTGATTTTTTATATGGAAACAGATATTTCAAAAACTAACGACCTACTGCATTTACAGACAAAGACTTAGGAGTCATTAATCACTCTTTACTTGAAAATAACTTCGAACAACAGATGAGAAAAAAAAAACGGGACTTTTCAATGTACATTATCTTTAATTTCCGCAAGTATATACAGCGCAAAGTACATCCTCCACTAAGCCAATTTAGATTCAAATTTGCCCAAAATGATTGCAATAGAAACTTTTTTCATCTAAACCTAAAAGACTCAAAGATGATTAAAAAGAAGATTGATATTTTTGAAAGGGATGCTTCTAATTATACTAAAGACTAAATAAAATTTGAGATTATAAGGATGAAATCTATAGGTAAGCTCAACTTAAAGTGGAATACGAACATTGGGACCTCGAATAGTTGGTGGAACAAAATCAATACTAAATATTTCTGCCATAGCAATTAATAAATGCCTACTTAATAAGTCTAGAATGGCATCATCGTCATTTATCAACAAGAAACCGTTATTGGATCCATGCAATGTTTCTGTTCTTATCGACCTGTCACATTCTAACTGGTTTTGAATGTCTCTGTGAATAACAGTTGACATTGTTTGAAAAGAAGATATTAACTCTGTTTTTGCTCTTAAAAGACTTGCGACACTTCCAACCGGTAAATGTAAACCGCAAGGTATAATTTCCTTAAATGGAGAAAGGTCTGTCGTAACATTGAGGGCTAATCCATGGTATGTAATCCACCGTGAAACCCTAACTCCAATAGCAGCTACCTTACATCCATCTGAAAAAGAAAAAATTTACCACTAAGACAATCAATTCAGGGCAAGATTTTACAAGATTTTATAATATTTATCTAATGAAAGCTTATAAAGTCAACAAACTTAACCGTTTCGATCCCTTTCATGCAAAATCGGCAAATGCAAAAATCTTCATGGACTGAATGACTGGGTTTAATACGAGTTTTAGGGATTCTTTGAATTCCTAGAGTTTGGTCAGGATTTTTTTGAAAACATGAAACATAAAAACTTTGGGAACACACCTGCCCAGACTCCCGTCATACCCTCGACTCGTTCTCCAACAATTCCACAAGAAGTTTTAAGTGCCCGAATAATAACCTCCTCTAAAGAACGAAGGTACCAATGCAAATCCATTTGCTGATGACGGAGGTCAAGAATAGGATACATGACTAGCTGCAGCAAAAATATATATTATTATAACTTTTTAGTATATCCATTCATGAATGAAGGATTTTTCAGAAGCTAAGAAAGCCTTGAAAATTAAAACAATAATATACCTTTCCAAGGAAATACATTGCTGATAAATATACGGCAACTGCTGAAAACAGACATGTGCAGAAAACTGAAAAACAGTGAGAAAAAACGAAAAAAATAAATTCTTCTGCAGAAAAAAAAAAAAAATCGGTCACCACCTGTCCTGGTCCATGGTAAGTTACTTCTCCTCCTCGCTCTGTACGATAAATTTCTGCTGGTGGATTTATAGCATCAAATAAGACGTTATCCAAAGTGCTCCGCGTTCCGAGCGTATAAACGGGTGGATGCTGCAAAAGTAGTACCGTATCGCACAACGGAGTTCTGTTATTCAAAGCAGAAACTCGAGCCTCTACTGCTGCCTTCTGCCACTCCCAAGCATCGATATACGGCACCAAATGTCGAGACAAATCATGACATTCACACCTAAAAAAAGGAACATTAGGCAGAAGGTAGAGGTCAACCACCACAACTTTAACCTTTTTTAATTTAAATCACTTACTTTCAAGAGCTTGCTAAAATCGAAGCTAAACTTGAGAAAAAACTGATGAATTTCAGCCACCTTTGCAGCAGTGTTTGCAGAAGTGTTCCAGCAGTCTAGCTACCCAGACATTATCTTTTTTTAGTCTTAATGTTGGAAATTCTTTTTATGTCAACAATACCTCGTTTCTTACGAAACAAATAAGGCATTTCTTGTCTATACTTCTAAAATACACCCATGCCTGTCTAGAGAAGAATACTGCATTTATTGGCAATACATTGACTATTCTTAAAAGAGAAAAAATCGAAAAACATAAGCCGACAAGAAAATACTGAAGAGAGTTGCCAGACTGCAAATACATTCTGGGTTGAAAAATTGAGATAAAAATCAGAAACTTTGTTTAGTTAAACGGAATTGTAATCAAGTTAAGTGGATCAATCACCCGCAACCAATGCAATTTAAAATTGATTGGTAAAATACAAACCAAAATAACCTACATAACGTAGATCTGAGGAATAAAAGAGTATACACTAAAGTTGAATCACAATCCCAACATTCAACTAATTCGATGCAACTAATACCAAACCCTTTAACCAGCAAAATGTGATCAAATCTACGAATATCAATTTATAAACTTCAATGGGATGAATGTAACAAAATCAAAATTGAACCAAACTTGTATTTAAGTAACTGCTTTACTATCGGAATCTCATAAACGAATTCTAAAGTTTGAACAAATGTACATTAGAACCACACATATCCATCAATCCAGCAAAATTCCAATCTCATTAACCAGTCATTAATAACTCTGCAAAGGACATCACAGCAGTAAATTAAACAAAAAGCAACTGACATTGCAGAGCATAGAGACAATAACAAAAAAAATAAAATGTAACCGCAACAATATCAGAACTTCACCATAATACAAACCCACTTTGCCAGTGCAAAACTAGTCATAAATCACCATTTCAAAATTTAGTCAAAAACTTCACCCGTCTCAGAAAATGATGGCAGTTCATAACTGCTCTCTTTCAAAGTGGCTAGAAAGTTCCTACTGTTTTCATTATAATCTGACATTTTGCCAGACAAAAGCTGGTGTTTTCTCCACTCTCTAGGTAACGAACTTCTCCAGCATAGGAAAGCGGAAAAGTTTTCACAGAGTCTTTGTGCGGCGATGAGAAAGAAAGAGAAAAAGAGAAAAAAAGAGAACTCAGAGAAAAAGAGAAAAAAAGAAAACTCTGCCAGAAACCCCGACCAACTCTTAAAGAATAACCAGTCTACTGTCTGGATGACCAAGCTCAGGTGTTGACTGAAGTTTACGTCATACTAATCTCGACCGTTCCTTGTGGAATTCGTGATCTCGCGTCGTTTTTTGATGATTTTGCTCTTCAACCGTGTGAATCCCTTATAGGATTTACTTTACTGGTGGGACTTGAGAACCATGGAGCCGTGCAAACGGCATATCTTCTGCCGTCTGTCATCTCTCCATTCAAATAAAATTGCAATGCATGCAGCAGCCCTTACGGGCTTCTGCGGTTCTGCCGATCTTTAGGTGACACGTTTATTAGTGGTCTACTCGACAACTGTACCGTTTAAGGTAAATAGACTGGATGAATCAAATCATCGATGACAAACAGGATAATCAAGCACCCTTAATGGGCCACGTTGCTAGATGTACTCGGCAATAATGCAGGCGTGGCATTTAAGTATTGGAGAGTCTCAGGCTAATTAACTCAAGGCGAATACACTATATAACCAAAGGTATTCGAACAAAAAATAACGGACTCTGTAACAAGTGCGCTTACCGTCACGACAAACCGAAAACATTTGTGGGCTTTCTATGGAACAAAGATGCTAGTTTTGTACCAAATATGGAACAGAATAAGGGAGAGAGGGAGAGAATGGGAAGAAGAGAGTGAGACAGAAGAAAGGGTATGGGACAGAATGAGTGAGAGAGAGAGAGTGGTATACTGCATAATGTTTCTAGAATTTTGCAAAACCAGGGGACAATTGCCAAACTAATTTCTCACCTGTTCTCAGCCCTCACCAGGCCCTTGCAAAGTGACCTATGTCTTCTTCTCCTTCTTTGCCAACTAAGGTGTTGAGGTCCCAATTTAGGACCAAGCCAGCCTGTAAAAATCAAATCAAAAGTCAACAATAGTTTCGCAATGTTATCCTTGAAAAAAGAACAAGTGAACATAATTTATGTGAAATGAAAATACCAAAACAAAATAAAAATCCATGCGAATAACAAAAACTGTACATGCAACATCCAGTTCCTATACACTGTCAAATTGCCAAGAATACATCAAAGATTATCCACATTAAACAGAGATAGAATGTTGCTTACTTAAAGAAATATTTAAATTTGATTTTGAACGAAATCGAGACAAAAAAACTGTCTCCGTCCAGCAAGAATTTCCATGACTTTCAATTAACCTGTCTCTAACGTTATTGATCAGCCTATCCAATAAACCGTCACAAGAATCACTACGAGAATTTGTAAGAGATGAAGTGAAGCTCTGCAACGAAAAACTATGGAGGCGGTGAGAGGCAGCCATGATTACTTGTCTTATTCCTTCGCTCCTGTATTCATACAAGGAGCCTTAGGGCTGCATGGAACTCAACGTTCCCAGTTCAATAAAAGGTTTGCGAAGCTTCATAAGGCACAGAGGACCTTACCTCGCAGTTCAGTAAAACAAATTTTTGAACTTGTGTGGCCTCCGTCGAGCTGTCCAGTCTGCTATCTGCAAGTCTGTGCCAATCTGTGAACGGCGAAAGATTCAGTGCGAATTCGTTTGGTACAGTCGTACTTTTTCGTAACGAACGAATTAAGAAGTCTAGAGTACGGCAATCCGCTTACATCATTTTGCTTGGGAAAGCGCTTACGCCATCTCGTACGCATGGCACAAAAGCCGTACATTTTTTACTAACCTTGTCCACCGAGAATCATTGAGGTACCAAGCGTTTAAAACGGACGCATGAAACGTCGAAAAAATAACGATAAATGCGCACGGAACAAATGCAAAAAAAAAAAAATGCGTTGACCGGATTTGACTTTATCTTAAAATAGAAAACAAAAAACATATATTCCAAAGTTCTACTACAACTTAGGGTATGTACTCATGTATAAAAGTACCGGGTGATTTACCATATCTTCCGTCAAAGATTTTCTCGCGGCTTCCGCATCGCATATTTTTAGATGGTGTAATGTACAAAATGTGTCAGTTCGTACTATAGCTGCTCAGTATTTTGTACAGTTGTAGAAAATAAGTGTCGGATAACGGCGTCGACAGGGGAAATTGAGTGCGTCGCACAGAAAAGCGTACTCCAGATTTGATTCCAAGTCATAAAGACTTGCTAACCTGTTCTCACATTTTCAGGCATCGAATATGTGAACACAGACTTTCGCGGCTACCCTAAAAACATGGGACTGCGTATCGATTTCTTAACTTTAATAGCCATTCATGGTGTACTTTCAACCTTTTTTGAAATCTCCGTACGCTGCTTTCGTTCATTTATCCGTACATAAATAGTCTTCGAATTTAACGAAAATTTCAAAATCTTAAAAAAGATAACTCATTTTCGTTAAAAAGTGAAAATCCGTACGTTTGGTACCTCCATGCCGAGAATGGATGGTAAGGCACGCGACCGTCAGCGTGGACGTACGTCATGTAAATCGAACAGATGGGGCCGTCAAATGCTTTCATACACAAACTGCAACAACTGGCATTGTAACAAAGTGTTGAGCAATTGTAGTATCGTCTATACCCATTTGAGCCATAGTTCAAACAAATTATAAAGTTAAAATCATAAAGCTCGAAGCTCTGATTTAGTTCAAAATACAACACGATTTTACTATGGACATTGCTTAGAAAGCAATCGGTAATTTGTGACGGTTGTAGACGACTACAAAACTCACGACAATTGATGACGTTTACAAAAGAGCGACGGTTGTAGACGTCTAGCGACATTGTAGATGTTTGGGGTTTGTGACATTTTGACGTCACGCTCAAATTATGACAGCATCGATGTCACAAATTCTATAACTTTACGCCATGGTTTCTCGATTTTGTTTTTTAGTCTTTTCTCACTCTCCTTGCCATCAAAATACGCCCGAAGATGGTAAAAGCAAATCGTTTTTAGAGATCTTTCATTTGATACCATTATTGACATTTTTCATTGCAAGAATAGTGAGATATACGCGGTAGTGGGAGAGGGAGAGAGAGAGAGAGGCACTTTCACGGACTTCGCTTTAGCGAAATGGCGTCCGTTGGACAAGACCCCCTCCACGGCCCTTGTACGGAAAAAAGTCACGCACACGCTAGAAACGTGCTGTGGGTTTTTTTTTGGTACTCCGCCCACAAAAATTGTCAAAAACTTATGACACGTGCGACATCATCTGTATATTAGCTCACCTCATGGAATTATATTTAAAATCACCTCGCAAGATGATTTGATTTAAATTTTGAAAATGAGATGGAAGGACGCAAAAATGGGTCGAAACGCGCTAGACGACAAACTGCGTCACGCCAAACGACAAATTACATTACATATAAAGTTTGAAGGTAACGCGACTTGTACGGCGGTAATTTCAATTTTTGGTACGGTTGCGGATTTTCTCGTTTTTTTCTAAGTTATGGAGGAAAACGACAAAAAATAACTCTAACTTTATCACATGCAAACGTACCTTAAGCTACACCGTGAATCGTTATTAACGTCAATGACTCTAACTGCGGTTTTCTTACCCAAATTCTTCAAATAGAATTAACAAAAAATAAAAACCCTTACAAAACAAATTATAGGAAATGGTTTCCTTTAAAACCCATTAATTCCCAAATAGCATTGATAACGCTATTTGTTTCATAACGCTATCTTTTTCTAAACGCTAATAGCGATTCACGGTGTACAATACACCGCCAATCGCTATTAGCGCCGTGCACGCTAATTCGGTCCCGCTTTTTTTTTTTATTATTCTCAAATAGAATAATCCATACTTTAAAAAAAAAACCCTAATTCCTAATTTGAGTAAACGATTTCTTCGAAACTTTGCAAATTCCCAGTTAGCGTAAACCACGCTAATTATTTATATACACTAAAAAAACTTCTACGCTAATAGCAATTGGCGGTGTACAGTACAGTCAAGAGGTCTACAGTGCAGTACACCGTGAATTGCTATTAGCGTTGTAAAAAAACAATTAGTGTTTTCAACTATATATTGGGTTCAAGCCCTTTCACCAAGAAAAAATCAGCTATAATGTATGAATGATTCTAATTTGGGTACATTTTTCGCGCAGTGTAGCCGGTATAGCCTGTGTTCACATAGTCAACCTTCGAACATGTGAGAACAGGTTCGCGTGATTTTCCGTCTTCTTTATTACTGAGAACCAAATCTGAGTGCCCCTTTTCGTGTCGACGCACTCACTTGTGGATATTTCCAACTCGTTTACAGACGTGCCTACCTGGTGTCAGTTTTCGCGAGAAAACATAAGGGACCCCTTAGGAGTCTTTTTCCTAGAAGTTTATAGATTTAGCATATGCCTTCCAAAGCAGGCTTTTGGTAGCTCCAAGCGTTCGTCACTCTGCCAAACCTATTCCTGTAGCCAATAGTTTGTTGAGGCCCCGATTTGGAAGTTCGTTCCCGAGGCGGATTTTTGAACCACATTATGAAGACATTTTGTCGATTCCGTCTCGGTTCGAGCACTCACCCAAACCAAAGACCCCAGAGCTATTTCCAAACCTCTTTGCCAGCTAGCACTATTCCGTTCAACCAATGGAACGCTTAAAACATTTATTCAGGTTAGGTTCCGACGAACGTTGAAGATCCTTCTGGTAAGCTAGCAAGGCAAGACCAACAGATAAAAGTGGAGGAGAGGGGTCGGAAATTCGGAGGACCCCAAAGATAACCCACTTCAAGAAGGGGATCAAGAGGATGAAGAAGACCATGAGATCTCAGACACTGAAAAACTAGAGTGGGAACCGCCACCCCCACCAATAGAGGAGCATGCCTTTGATCTTGAGGTGATGAGGGACCCTAATAAAGAGAGCACCGCCGACGAGCAGTCTTCAAGAGTTTTTTGAAGAAGGTAGAGGCTCAGTATCCTAGCGGGGATGAGGTATTCGTTCTTCGATGGGAGGAAGGGGTTACCGAAGGGGAATGCGAAAAAGAGGAAGAAATTCCCGATTATCTTTTTCCACATCCTATTGACACTCAACACCCAGACCTCACCTTTAACATTGCCAAACGTTTTTATTGGGATCCTTCAGAGTGGCCAGCGGCGTAGCGCACAGGGAAACTTCAAAACCTCTCAACATCCCCGCCAGCGTGCTGTCACATCCTACTTGGAATTTCATGAGGACGAAAGACCTAGGGAATAACCATAAGGGCTATGTGCAGTTAAACCCTCATGTCCTATCATTTGTGGAAGTGGTAGAAGACCACTATCGGTACTGGGTGGATGTGCCGAGGCTGCTCCGCTAAAATCACCCATGGGATGTTTGTCTTCACGACATCATCTCGCGGGCAAAAGTCACACCCGAGGTACTAGCACTTAAATTAGCTCGCAAAAATGCTCTACAACAGGCCTAAGCTGCCCGGAAACATATTTCTTTCAAATTGAGGAAAATGCCTCAGTGGGAATCGGAGGACGAGGTGGTAAAGGAAGCCCAACCAATTGCAGCGCCCGAAGCTCCCAAAGTCCGGCATCGGAAGCACCTGCACATGCAGCTATTCCGGTGCAACCCGAAGCACCCGCGGCTGCACCAGAGGAAGGGGAAGACCAAGTTCGGGAGCGAATCACCCAAAGACGCTGGGCAACAGCGGACCATCACATTGCGCTGTTGGAGACTCGATGTGAGCAACTCCAAAGTGAATTGGACACTCTACGACAAAAATTCGAGGAGTACCGTGAGGAGACATACGGGATACTCGAGCAACTTCAGTTCCCTTGAGTAAGTGAGGTTCAGCGGGACACTAAATCCTTAGTGGGAGGAGTTGTAACAGGGTTACAAAGTGGAATACTTAGTGGTTAGAAATCAGGCTGCTATAGTTGCAGTTCTAGAGCAGCGCAGCTGCGACGCCAGAGTAGCCCAACAAAGCAACGCAGCAACTTAGTAGTGTATTATAGCAGCGCAACATAGCAGCATAGCAACGCCGCAGAATGTAGATTGAACTGCAGTGTTCTAGAAAGATAGTTTTGGATAGATCTCGGTTGACTAAGAAGGTCCACGTGTACATATGTAATACAAGTTTACTAGCAACTGGAGAGTTTAAATAGTTGAGTAGACCTAGTCAACAAACATACTCTTTTGAGGAGACTTTCGCAGCGAGCTTTCAACTTGTAATCTACCCCTGATTAATAAAGCTCAACCGTTAACCGTGAGTGCTGTGTACTTTTTTTGTTGCTGTGAGGAGATCCTTCGAGGCTTTCCGCTGAACATTCTGGTGTGCTGTGGTGTACTTTAACCCTTTTACATTCTTTTAGTTTTGTTATTTATGCTTTGCTTTTATGTCTGTTACTGCTTTTTCTTTTGTGCTAGTTCGGCGTCTTTTTGTTGTACTTTTTTTTTTCCTTTTTCCCTTCTTTCTTCAAAAGCCTTCAAGATTTTTGAGGCTTTTTAGATCTTTCCATGTTTTAAAAGTTTGATGGAATTATTTAAGGTCTTCAGACATGCTTATCAGGATTTGCGGAAGGTTCGGAGACCTCAACAATGTGATTTTTTTCCTGTTACGATTAAACTCTAGAGGGAAAAGCTCCTCTTTCCTAGTTTGATCTCCCTCTCGTTTTGTAATACTATGATTGACGTCTGAATATATGTTCAAACGATTTTAATTGATGGCTTAATAACTCTTTCTCTGCCCCCTAGAATGTAGCAGGTTTGGTCGGATTTAAACATCATTTTTTGTGTTTAAACAAAGATTCGGGTGTCTAAACATAACGTGTTATGCTGAAACAAATATTTTTGTGTTTAGTCGGGGATTTGTATGTTTAAACATATATATTTTGTGTTTAAACAATATGTATTATATGCACCAATTGCTTTTGCATTAAGACAACCAATTGTTATAACCCATTGGGTCATACATGTCAATGATTAAAATATTTACTTTCGGTTTCTTCCTGAGCGTCGACAAAATTCAAATTCTTCCTCAAAAAATTGTGTTTTCAACATTTCTCGCGATTTTATGATGTCTCTCACAATGTTCGCTCCTGATATCGGGAAAAACAACCGATTCTCTGCGTCACCAAAAATTTGTATCGACCAACTTGCAGTTTTTGTCATGACTTATGTTGTCGAAGTAACCCACTGTTGAAACGTTTGACCTAGTAACACTATATGTACTTCGAACAGACGAATGCACTTGAAAAACCTACCATACGTCACACGGTTTACAGATTTTTAGGCGCCTCTATGTGATTGATGTTTTTTGAGGCGTTGGGAAGGAAAATTGAAGGGAAAAAGATAGGCGGACTAATGAGCTATGTTGACCAGAGATTTCACATCCTAAAATTTTGTATTTTGACCAAAATAGAATGTGTACTTGGAACACGACGTATTTCACAAAGTGAAGGATACACAATATGCATACTTTGACTTATGTTTTTCACTCGAAAATGGCATTAACCACAAGTACATATGGTCATTTCCTCTATGTGAAGGGTGGTATGGCTGGTTACACTGCAATACAAAAGTATGGAGCCATTTCATGTTGTCGACCATGGTTGGCGACTAAAGAAATATTGTTTAGCTCATGTGTATGTGAAACGAGAT
The DNA here is from genome assembly GCA_037447655.1 of Zygnema cylindricum. Classification (NCBI taxonomy): domain Eukaryota; kingdom Viridiplantae; phylum Streptophyta; class Zygnematophyceae; order Zygnematales; family Zygnemataceae; genus Zygnema; species Zygnema cylindricum. The sequence continues at coordinate 152,212 of JBBHKE010002302.1, forward strand.
GTATCGCAAAGTGCACGGCACATCGCTACTAGAGTTAAGAACACTAATTTGGTTTTGACCAACTTTGGTCGACATTCATAAAGTATCTAACCCGACATTGACACCGGATGTCCCTCTAAGCTAATCGTGATGGCCAATAGTTTAGGCGACAAATATATGAAAGCCACAAACATAGTCTATTAAAACAGGACTGGGTGTATACGCTAAATGGGCAACATAGACATATTCATTATGCGTCATAAATTCATGCAATTATTTCAATTTGGTGAAGTCCATATGGTACACAAGAAAGCACATATTGTCTTACAATTAAGGAGTCTACTGCATTTGTTATATTCAAAGCAACTTGAAAATGAAGAAGTAGAATAAAGCGAGGAACTTATGATGCGTCAATATAAGATTGTTAACATCGTATAGCCATATGTTAGATTGGCAAAACAACCAAACATGCGCGTCCTCTCTCCCTCTCCCATAAAATAACCATTTTCCCACGGTTGAAGTATTCGTACTTCAACCGAAGTTTATTTTTGAGCGACGTAATACTTAGTTTTCCGGTTTTTATGTTCCATTCACCGGAGCCATGGGCTATGTGCTTATATTGATGTAAGATTTTTTCTATGTTTTCCTCCAAAATTGAACATGCACAAAAAATATTTCGCTATGCTTAAACTGCGTGAGAACTATACTACAGTTTACGTCATCTTGTAACTTATAATGTGCTCTAATTTGACTTTCTTATATGTTGGACCCAATGCCACGTCATCACAGCCCATCATCGAACTTTTAATGAAATAGACTCGAGTCGATTGGATTAAAAGTAACTATTGAGCAACGAATAGGAAAGCGCCTCGTCGCACGTTGTTGATTTTCTTTTGCCCAAAGGAGTGTACTCATACAAAAAACATTTTGTCTGTTTGCAACCTGTTATTGCTGGGGTGTTTGCACTGTTGTGTATCGATAATAAACTTATCGCAATAAATTCAATATCGATATTTATTGGTTATCGAAGGGTGAGGGGTCTCGACCTACAAATTCCATATCAACGATAAGTAGAAAAAAACATATTATGATTAGAAGGCTTTGCGATATTGCGCACTATATGTAGTGTGGCATGCCACGTATGACAATATATTCCTTACTCTTTACACCGAAAGTTTGGTAGGGATAGCCAACACATTAACTGATTAACGTTACAAAACACATTTAAAATATTTTTTAGTACTAAAACAAAAGTACCGAAACCAAGCAAATGTCACGATTTTATTGTGAAATCGTGGTGGGGAGGGGTCCGCCGCGCGTATGCGGATTAAACCCGTATAAATGTACGAAATAACTGTACAATTATCTCCGATAATTATCGATGCCGGTCTTACCGCGATATAACCCCGATATTATTTTTGTTTTTTTCCGCGATAACATCGGTACCAATATATCGTGGCAATATATCGATTGTGTAAGCCAAAACATGGGGCATATCGGTTATTGATAAAAGCCTAACGATATCTGGCAAAAAAATTCAATTTGTCGTTTCGTGCGCGGTTTGTCAGCATCATAGTTCAAAAGTAGGCTTTTTTATGGTAGGCCTTTGGTAGGCGCACAAAACTTTGCACAAAACTCGCGCAACTTAGGCATACTGTATGTGTGTGCGTTGTGCACACTCCTGTACGAACGTCCGAATCTGACGTAAGGTCAAAGTACAGCGCACGCCGCCGAAAGATTTTTTTTAGCGAACTGACACAACGTTGGATGACATTCGGGGGGAAAAGGCACCAACGGGGTTGGTTCGTAGGTTTTGGTAAACTTTATGGAATTGTGGTATTTTTATTTTTTTTGCCCATACTACCTTGTTGGTCAATTTGAGGCTTTATTTAGTGTGGCCCTCAAAATTGAAGACGCTAATATGACAGATTGTCCTTTCGTAAGTTGTGTTATGGGCTTTTCATATGATCTTTTTAAAATCGCCTACTTTGATCAGCGACCGTTCGATCGTCCAAATCTGACGGTTTAAATAAAAAGTCCCTCAAAAATCACAGAAATATTTTTTTTTGTCCGATTGTTTTTCAAAATATAGACATGTCGTTTAATTCTCTATCGATCGATGTGCAACTCAACCCTGTCCCTATTTTATGTCACTTTGCGGCCAATACAATATGGGTCTTAAGGGCATATTGTATGTTTTGCGTACAATAGGCATATTGTATGGGCGTACGGTCACCTACTTTTGAACTATGGTGTCGACCAGGTGTAAATTAAAATATGTACCAACGTACGCGGATGTACAATTTGTACATTCATGTTGTATTGTTGTACCAATATCCTAATATGTGCAAATGTACAAGAATGTAACATTTTTACCTTCATGATTTATCGTTGTAACGATAGGATATCCTTCAACAAAGATTTTTTTGGTAGTTTTCTCTGGATTTGATTCCACCCAGTCTAAAAGCACATGGTCTATGCCACATGTAAGGCTATTATCGCTCGTCCATCGTGGATCGTATTTGAAATTTTTAAGTTTACTTACACGTCCAATTTGTGGCTACACCGCTACTCGTTATGAGTGTCAAAGTTTTTTTAGCCTCGTAAAATATCTTTTCTTCATGCACACTTGTCTGATTATCAATCCGATGATTGCTATTGGAGGGCAAGATTCTCACCTTCCTATTGGCGGTCTCCGGTTGACAATCCGATAAGTGTGCACGGAGAAAAGATGCTTTTAGTGGCGAAAAGAAACTTTAACACTAATAAGTAATAACGATGAGCGGTGTACACTGTGAATCGCTACTAGTGTTAATGTTTTTTTCGTCGCTTAAGACATCTTTTCTTCGTACACACATGTCGGATTGTGGATCTGACGGTTGCGATTGAAAGGCAAAATTATAGCTTCAGATTGGCTGTGTGAAATTCAAAATTGGACAAGTGTGTACGGACAAACTATGTTTTAAGTGGCGAAAAAATGTTAACACTAACAGCGATACACGGTGTAGTGTCTCGTATAGAATGAGCGTTTGCTTCGCAGGTGCGAAAAAACACAAAATCGAAGTTAAAAGTTGTCGCCCAAAATTTTGGAGAATCTTGCCAAACCTCCATTTAACATGTTTTATAAAAAAAAAAATTAAAAAAATTAGTACGGCTTGGTACGAAAATGTACAGTTTTCAGTAAACACCCTCACGTTGCTCCTGATGGAAGGAGTTTCACCCTAAACCATCAACAAACTGTCAAAATTAACTAAATTTTGGGAATGTCAAAATAATTGCCCACGGCTGGAGTTGAACCAGCGGTCTCCCGAGAGAAGATTAGTAATCCAGGAGGAATAACTAAATTTTGGGAATGTCAAAATAATTGCCCACGGCTGGAGTTGAACCAGCGGTCTCCCGAGAGAAGATTAGTAATCCAGGAGGAATACTATAGCAAGATGGGCGCCTTACCACTTGGCCACGCGGGCTGCAGGGATATTGATAAACAGTAAAACTATATACTGTAAAACGTGAACCGTCAAAGATTTTGAAAAAAGTTACGCAAGCTACCGCCAAGAATCTACAGTACACCGCGAATCGTAATTACTAATTAGAGTAAATTACTCTAATTCGGTCGCTCGAAATTTTGACTCTATCACATCAAATAGAGTAATCGATTCTAATTTTTTCATTATTCTAATTTAGGTAAGGTTTAATTAGCGTTTTTAATTCTAATATATGTTCTTTTTAAATAGTGTGGAGTACGGACGACGTCCGACCGTGCAAAATTGTACTTTTATAAGTAAAAAAGTACAAATAATGATATACAGGCCATTATCATGTAACTGCGTTTTAACAAAACGCGTAGTGCGAACGTCATAGTGACGATAAACTGTACGTTTTGTCAGATTCTGTACAAATACCTTATTTACAGTAGATGATAATAACTTGCCAAATTAGAGTACACCGCATAAATTAGAGTAAATTCCTTTTTGAAACAGCTCAATCACATAAATTAGAGTAAATTACTCTAATTATCTTTTTCTCTTTTTTTACTCTAATTTTTTCATTACTCTAATTACGATGCGCGGTGTAGCATACTATGCATCGAGTAGCGACCTGCCGATACGCTATTCTCAGAATCGGACTCACCATACGCCAGATGTCACAATCGGGTACCCGGATCCGTACACGATCCTTACCCGGCCGGCCGCGTCGGATCCGGAACGGATTCGGGTGCCAAATTTTGGGGGCCGGCCGGATTCGGCCGGGTGATTAAAGAAAAAATAAAAAAAACTCGGGTACGGCGGGTGGGGTAAACAAATGACGAAAAAAAATGAAATTTTCGGAGGTACGTACTACTACAGTACAGTACTTTACTGTACTGTGGGGTCCACACTATCCAGCATTATTGTACTTTCTGCTCTTGGTATAGAGGAAGGTTTAGCCTATTAGGGGAATGTACTGTAATTTTGTTTTTATTAGGGTACGGTTGGGTACGGCCGTACGGGTAGTCGCGAGAAATCGAGTTTCGGTTTAACTTTTTTTTTCGTAAACCCGGATCGGGTACCGGGTAATAATTTTTGAGCGTGACATAACGCTGCCAGATTTCGGTTGTTCAGATTTAAAAAAAAAAAAAATATGTCGGATTCGGGTTTCTGAAATTTTGATTTTTTGCGACCCCTGCCGTGCGCGATGAGGAGCTTATCTGCCGCGACGGATACACCGTGTATCGCTATTAGTGTTAATAATTTTTTCGCCACTTAAAACATATTTTCTCCGTACACATCTGTCTGATTTAGTGATTTTCGATTTGAGATCGCCAATCGGAAGCTGAGAATCTTATCTTTCCATCGCAACCGCCAGATCTAAAAACCGACACGAGTATACGGAGGAAAGGCGACGAAAAAAACATTAACGCTAATAGCAATTCACGGTGTACACCGTGAATCGTTATTAGCCTTATGTACGCTATATCGGCACCCCAAAATTTTGACATTGATACCTTAAATATAATAAATTACACTATTTAAGGACGTGGACCATAATCTGCCACGTCTCCTGG
>JBBHKE010002302.1:157244-169744 GCA_037447655.1 Zygnema cylindricum
CTCCCTCTCCCTCCCTCCCCCTCTCCCTCTCCCTCCCCCTCTCCTCCCCCCCCCTCTCCCTCTCCCACTCCCTCTCCTACATCCTCTCCCTCTCCCTCTCCCTCTCCCTCTCCCTCTCTTGCTTCCTCTCCCTGTACCTCTTCCTTTCCTTCCCCTTTCCCTCACCCTCACCTCTACTTCTTCCTCTCCCTCTTCCCCTCCCTCTCCCCATCCCTCTCCCTCTCCTTCTCCCTCTCCCTCTCCCTCTCCCTCTCTCCGTCTCTTCTCCCTCTCTGTCTCCCTCTACCTCTCTGTTTGCGTCTCCCTCCCCCTCTCCCTCTCCTTCTCCTTCTCCCTCTCCCTTATAGGAGTTGATTTCATGGCAGCAGACAAAGTGGGATTGAAGTTATGGAAAAAGGACTAAAGGTAGAGAAAGACAAATTGTATTTCTTTGTGATCAAGAAAGTACAAGACAGTCGTTTAAGTAGAATAGGGAAAGTCACAAATGTGACTTTTCAAGATCTAGTGATCTTATTTGACTTTGAAAGGTCACTTGTCTCTTTTGCTGAAAAGGCAATATTGAGGTCCTTATTTGTTAGTGAGGACTAAGGATCAGATCTAGTGTTAGAAGCTACAGTGCACGCTTCAGCACAAAACAGATAACTGAAACTACAGCAAAAAGAAAACAAAAGACTGGAAACTGAAATGTGAACTAGGTGAGTCTCATATGCTAGAATGCTAGCACTAGCTAAGTAATGTAAAATGGAATGCCAGTTTGCGTTATTACTAAAAGTAGAGCTAGCCTGAAGATTCTAACAAAGGAGTAGTTTTAACATTCCCCCTCTTGGTCAGAATCAAAGGCCGGAGGAGGAAAGATGAAGTTCGAACTGAGGAAGGGCAAGGGCCTTAGTGAGGAAATCAACCAGCTGTTTAATACCAATTTCGGTTATTACTAAAAGTAGATCTAGCGTGAAGATTCTAACAAAGGAGTAATTATAACATCCCCCATCTTGGTTAGAATCGAAGGCCGGAGGAGGAAAGATGAAGTTCGAACTGAGGACAGGCAAGGGCCTTAGTGAGGAAATCAGCCAGCTGCTTGGAAGTGGGACAATAGGTGAACTCAAGGGCCTTAGTGAGGAAATCAGCCAGCTGCTTGGAAGTGGGACAATAGGTGAACTCCACAGTGCCACCAGCGCAATGGCATCTCGCGTGAAGTGATACTGGATGTCATTGTGCTTCGTCATTCGATGATGCATTGGGTTTCCCATGAGCGCAAGGGCACCTTGGGAGTCATTGAACATGACAGTGGTGGAGGGTTGAGGAGACTTAAGATTGGCGAGGAGAAAACGTAACCAGATCGCCTCTTTTGTTGCATGGGTGGCAGCCATATACTCTGATTCGGTGGAGGAAAGAGCTACGGTTGGTTGCCCAGGAAATGAAGGCGCCATGGAGGGAGAAACTTACACCAGTGGTTGCCCACGAAATGAGGGCGCCATGGAGGGAGAAACATACACCAGTTGTTGAGCGTCGGTAATCCAAATCGCCACCCCCAATCCGCATCATAGAAACTAACCTACTCAGGGGAAGAGGATCTAGTGAAGGTGAGCTTGAGGGTTTTTGTTCCTTGAAGGTAACGCAAAACTCTCTTGGCGGCAAAAAGGTGATCTGTTGAAAGGTTAGAGACAAATTGACTGAGCTGTCCAACGGCTACTGCTATATCTGGACGTGATCTTGTCATAGCATATATGAGGCTGCTATATCTGGACGTGATTCTGTCATAGCATACATGAGGCTACCAACAAAAAAACGATAGAATTCATGTGGGCTACCAACAATAGAATGATACAATTCATATGTCAGCCCTCCGAAGTTTAGTTTTTGGTAAGCTTGACATTTGGGTCTAATAGAGTAGAAACTGGACTGCAATCAGACATAAAAAATTTGTTGAGGACTTCACTTATATATATTTCTTGAGACAGATATAAATTTTTGGAGGGTCGGTCTCGTCCTACAAAAATACCAAGACAGCACTCGACTTCTCCTAAATCAGTTATCGAAAAGTGAAGATTGAGCATGGTTTTGACAAGGTTAATAAGAGGAAGAGAGGGACCAGCTAGGAAAAGATCATCGACATAGATAACTAAGATGGTAAGAGACTCTTCATTACCTCTAAAGAAAATTTCGAAGTCTGCATCAAGTTTGTGGAAGCCTTCCTTGAGGAGAACTGCCTCTAGGTATTTATTCCAAACACGAGGCGCCCGCTTCAAGCCATAAAGAGATTTGAGAACCCAAAAGATGAGGTTCTTGATGCCTGGCGGGACATATCTTTCAGGTTGCCGGATAAAAAATTCCTCACTTAATGTGTCGTAGAGGAAAGCGGTCTGTACATCCATGTGATGTACGTGCCAGTCAAGGGCAGCAGCAAGGGAGAGGAGGATGTGGATTGAGGGTAAACTTTGCTACAAGAGCGTAGGTCTCATGTAAGTCAATACTTTCCTTTTGTAGAAAACCCTTCACAACGAAGCGAGCTTTATTATGATCAAGGGATCCATCGGCCTTAGTTTTGATGTGGAAGACTAATTTCGATCCGATGGCCTTTCGACCTTATGGAAGAGAGGTGAGTTCCCACGTGCCATTCTTTTGTAAGGAGGCAAATTCGACGTCCGTGGCTATTTTCCAGGAGGCAGCATCCGGTCCATTCATGGTGGCTAAAAAGGAATGAGGAACGTCGAAAGTGGCAATTTCGTTGTGCCATTTTAATCGCGAAGCTGCCAAGCATGACCTTTTTCACTTCGTCGCTGTGCCATTTTTATCGCGAAGCTGCCGAGCATGAACTTTTTCACTTCGTCGGATGGGGAGAGTAAGGGCTGCATGAGGAGCCACAGGATTGCAATTTGGAATAACATATGGTGGAGCATGAGGATTGACTGAGGAGAGGGAGTAAGGATCTAAAACTGTCCGAGGGAGTGTGGGAGGAGAGGATGGTAAATGTGGCTTTGAAGTTGTCCAGGTGAGTGGGGAGGGAGACAGAGGCAAAGAGGGATGAGACAGTGAAGGAAGATTGGTCGAATTGGGAAAAATGGCAAGGGAAATGATAGATAGGGGTGATGAAAGAGGTTCTGTGGGAGCAGTTGGAATAGAAGGTGTGGAAGGAATGGAAGGGGAGCAGTTTAGGAGTTTGAGAAATAGAGGAGTTTCATTAAAGCTGACGTCACGGCTGAGGACAATTCGACGTTCGTTGGATAGCCAGATTTGGTATACCTTTGATTCGGTGGCAAAATTGACTAGGACGCTTGATTTGGCTCGGCTATCCCACTTGCTGGCTAGAGTAAGATTTTTCACCCATGCCGTACAACCAAATATACGAAGATGGGAAATGTCGGGTTTAATTCCCGTCCAGGCTTCATAAGGGGTTTTTCCAAGAAGGGCGGAAGTTGGGGAAAGATTATGTAGGTAATCCGCAGTGGTGACAGATTCTGCCCAAAAGTTTGTCGGCGGAGCAACGAAGTGTAACATGGATCTTGCCATGTTGATGACTGTACGATTGTATCGTTCTAGAACCCCGTTTTTTGGGGCGTATGTGCGACCGTTGTTCTGGAACCCCGTTTTTGGGGCGTATGTGCGACCGTTGATCGGTGAATAATGTCGTGAAAACTGAGGAATCGCGAAAATTCGGTGGAGAAGTACTCTCCCCCATTGTCAGTCCTCAAACATTTTATGCATCAGTCGAGGGAGTTTTCAACAAGGGATTTGTACTCTTGAAACTTTTGGAATGTGTCAAATTTTCGACGAAGGAGAAAAAGGTGATAATAACGTGTAGCGTCATCAATGAATGTGACGAAGTATAGGGCACCGAATGGCTGGGTATAGACATAGGACCACAAAGATCTGAGTGGACCAATGAAAGAGGGCCGTTCGATTTAGAAGTTGAAGATGGAAAGGAAGGCCGAGTTAGTTTTCCTTCGACGCATCCCGAACAAAATGACAAATTTTTGGGCGAAAATGAATCTAGGCCTTTAACAAGGCCTTTGCTTAATGTGTGCAGACCGGAGGCGAAAAGATAGCCATATCGGAGATGCCACCGTGGGAACGATTGAGGTGAAGGGGATATAGCAAAGTTGGCAGATCCAATGGTTTGGAAATGCGATAGGATGTATATAAATCTTGATTTTATTCCAAGACCTACTTGCGCATGAGTAGATGAATAGAATGTGAGAGAGGTAGTGGAGAAAACAGCAGTGGCGCCTTGATTAAGGGCGGCGCCGACGGAGAAAAGATTATATAGCAGGAGATGACATGGCAGCGGACAGAAAATAGGAATGCAGTAAATCTGGAAAAGGACAAAAAGTAAAGAAAGACAAAAATGTATTTTTTGATTGTATTGAAAAGTACAGAGCAGTCATTTAAGTAGAATAGGCAAAGTCACGAGAGTGACTTTTCAATATCTAGGGAGCCTATGTGACTTTGAAAGGTCACATGGCTCATTTGCCAAAAGGGCAAATTGAAATCCTTAGTTGTCAATAAAAGCTAAGGATGAGATCTACTGTCAGAAACTACAGGAGCTACAGTTTGCGCTTTTAAGAAGCGCCAGGTGCAGAAAACATAAATAGAAACCAGAAACATAAAACTGAAACTAAAACAAAAACTGAGAAAACAGAAAACTGAGCTAAGTGGATAGCATAGACTAGGATGCTCTAACTAGCTAGATAGCGTGAACTGGAATACTAGTTTGCGTTATTAACAAAGGTAGAGTTAGCTTGAAGATTATAACAAAGTAATAAAGCCCCTCTTGGTTATAACCGAAGGCTAGAGGAGGACAGATGAAGTTCGAACTGAGGTCGGGCAAGAGCTTTTGTGAGGAAGTCGGCTAGTTGCTTGGAAGTGGGACGGTAGGTGAAGAGGACAGATGAAGTTCAAACTGAGGTCGGGCAAGAGCTTTTGAGAGGAAGTCGGTTAGTTGCTTAGAAGTGGGACGGTAGGTGAACTTGACAGGGCCAGCAATGGCCTCACGCGTGAAGTGAAATTGAATGTCGATGTGCTTCGTCCGCCTATGGTGGGTTGGGTTCCCCATGAGAGAAAGGGAACCCTTGGACTCGCTGAAGATGACAGTGGCGGAGGGCTCTGGAAATTGACGATTGGAAAGGAGAAAACGTATCCAGATCGCTTCCGTGGTAACATGAGTGGCAGCCATGTATTCTGATTCGGTTGAGGAAAGAGCAACAGTTGGTTGCTTTTTGGAAGCCCACGAAATGAGGGCGCCATGGAGGGAGAAACTTACTCCAGTAGTGGAGCGTCGGGAGTCCAAATCTCCCCCCTAGTTTGCATCACAGAGTCCAAATCTCCCCCTTAGTTTGCATCACAGAAACCAACCAACTCAGGGGATGTTGATCATGTGAAGGTGAGCTTGAGGGATATTGTCCCTTTAAGGTAACGTAGAACCTTTTTGGCAGCAAGGAGGTGATCAGCTGAAGGGTTAGATACAAATTGACTGAGCTGGCCGACGGCTACTGCTATGTCTGGACGTGTTCTTGTCTTAGCATACATTAGACTCCCAACAATAGAACGAAATACCTCATGGGTTGCTCCAGAGATAGGCCCACCGGAGTTTTTGATAAGTTTGACATTGGGGTCTAAGGAACGACATAGCTCATGAGCTGCTCCGGAGATAGGCCCACCGGAGTGTTGATAAGTTTGACATTGGGGTCTAAGGGAGTGGAAATTGGACTGCAATATGACATAAAAAATCTGGTGAGTATTTCATTGATTTATTTTTCCTGAGATAGAAATAAGACTTTGGAGAGTCTGTCACGACCGACAAAAATACCAAGACAGCATTCGACCTCTCCTAAGTCAGTCATGGAGAAGTGGAGATTGAGCATGGTTTTGACTAAATTAATGAAGGGAAGGGAGGGACCGGCTAGAAGAAGATCATTAACATAGATAACTAAGATGACTACAGGCTCGTTATTACCTCGCAAAAAAGACAAAAATCAGCAGCAACTTGTTGAAGCCCTCCTTGAGAAAAACCACCTCCAAAAGTTTATTCCAAACACGATGCGCCTGTTTTAGGCCGTAGAGAGATTTGAGAAGTCGGCAGACGAGGTGACCAAGGCAGTATTCGACCTCTCCTAAGTCAGTCATGGAGAAGTGGAGATTGAGCATGGTTTTGATTAGATTAATGAGGGGAAGGGAGGGACCGGCTAGAAGAAGATCATCAACATAGATAACTAAGATGACTACATACTCGTTATTACCTTGCAAAAAAGACAAAAATCAGTAGCAAGCTTGTTGAAGCCCTCCTTGAGAAAAACCGCCTCCAAATGTTTATTCCAAACACGATGCACCTGTTTTAGGCCGTAGAGATATTTGAGAAGTCGGCAGACGAGGTGCTTGGTGCCTGGCGCGACATATCCTTCCGGTTGGCGGATAAATATTCCTTCACTTAATGTGCCGTAGAGGAAGGCGGTTTGTACATCCATGTGATGGACGTGCCATCCATGTGATGGACGTGCCAGTCACGGGCAGCAGTAAGGGAGCGGAGTATGCGAATGGAGCTGAATTTGGCCACAGGGGAATATGTCTCATTAAAATCAATCCCCTCCTTCTATAAGAATCCTTTAGCGATGAAGCGAGCTTTATAGTGGTCAAGGGATCCATCAGCTTTAGTTTTGATGCGAAAAACCTACTTCGAGCTGATGACCTTTCGACCTTGTGGAAGTGAGATGATTTCCCACGTGCCATTTTTTTGTAATGAGGCGAATTCTGCGTCTGTTGTTACTTTTCATGATGCAGCATGTGGCCCGTTTATGGCGGCTGTAAAAGACTGTGGAACGTCGACAGTGGCAATGTGGAACGTGTCGACAGTGGCAATGTGGAACGTGTAAAAGACTGTGGAACGTCGACAGTTGCAATGTGGAACGTCGACAGTGGCAATGTTGGCTGTGCCTTTTGATTCTCAAAGTTGACGAGCCTGAATTCTTTCACTCTTTCTGATAGGTAGGGTAGGAGTAGCAATTGTATATAGAGATTTGGCATGTGGAAAAACATATTGCTGATCATTAGGTTTGACAGAGTAGAGGGAATAGGGGTCTGAGATTGTCCAAGAGAGTGGGGAAGGAGATGATGGTGAGAGTATTTCTGAAGTGGTTCTGACGAGCGTAGGAGGGAGGATCAAAGAAGGTTGGGAGAGTGAAGGAAGATATGCCGAATGGGGAGGAATGGCAAGGGAAATGATGGAAAGGGATGATGAAGGAGGTTCCACCTGGGGAAGTGGAAGAGAAAGAGGGGAAGGGGAAGGGCTCAAAAGTTTGAGAAGGAGAGGTGTTTCATTAAACCTGACATGACAACTAAGGACGACTCGACGTTCACTGGAGAGCCAGATTCGATATGCTTTTGATTCGGTTGCAAAACTGACCAAAACATGGATCTCGCTATGTTCACAATTGTACGATTATACCTTTCGGAAACTCCATTTTGTTGTGGCGTATGAGTGTCCGTTGATTGATGAATAATTCCATGAGTACTTAGAAATTGCGAGAATTCCGTGGAGAAGTACTCTCCCCCATTGTCGGTTCTAAGACATTTGATGCCGCAGTTAAGAGAGTTCTCGACAAGTGACTTATATTCTTGAAATTTTCGGAACGTATCAGATTTACGGCGAAGAAAAAAAAGATGACAAAAACGCGTGGTGTCATCAATGAAAGTTACGTAATATAAGGCGCCAGTGTGACTGGGTACAGACATGGGACCACAGAGATCAGAGTGGACCAATGTGAAGGGGGCGTCAGATTTGGAAGTGGAAGATAGAAAGGACGGACCCGTTAATTTGCCCTGGACGCATCCATAACAAAAGGGTAGATGTTTGGGTGAAAATGGATTGATGCCGATGACAAGGCCCTTGTTTAATGCTTGCACAATAGAGGCGGAAAGATAGCCACATCGGAGATGCCATCGTGGGAATGAATGAGGCGACGGCGATATAGCATAGTTGGCGACAGGTGGAGCGGAATTGTAATGATAATTGTGTACGGCTGGGCGACGGGCAACGGTTGAGAATATTCGCCAAGAAGAGTATCCAAGTGAAGGAGCATACGCGAAAGGATTTGTCTGTGCGAATTAGTAAGGGACAACCGGTGGAATTGCTTCAGCCATAGAGGCGTGACCATGATAAAGGCCACGGCCACCCTACCGTCCACGCCCACCTGTACAACCAGGATGCCCTTGTCGGTCCTGCTTACTTGTCGGTCCTGCTTACTTGTCGGTCCTGCTTACTTGTCGGTCCTGCTTACGTTTGAGTGTCGGTCCTGCTTGTCGGTCCTGCTTACGTTTGAGTGTCGGTCCTGCTTATGTTTGAGTGCAGGACAATTTTCAATAACGTGGTCAAGCACCGGCAACGTTTGAGTGCAGGACAATTTTTGGTCAAGCACCGGCAATAGCGACAGGAGGAGATCTTGGGTGGCCGGGTGGACGGATGATAGTCTGCCAAAGCGACACCAGGGGGCAGAGGCAGATTCTGTTTTGTCTCTTCATGCACTGGTGGTGAGAGATGGAATAGTAACAGTGAGAGAAGAATTGTCAATCGATGAAATGAAGGAGGCGTAAGAGGACGGCAGTCCTCCTTAGATCGCCGTAATAATATCTTCATCAGTGACGGTAGAGCTGATACTTTTCAGACGACCAGCCAAAGATTTGATATTTTGGATGTAGTCGTGCATACTCTCAGAGGGAAGTTTCAGAGAAGAAATCAGTTGACGATGAAGAAGAAGTATGTTTGACCAAGATCGGATTTCGTAGGCATTTGATATTTTGGATGTATTCCTGCATACTCTCGGAGGGAAGTTTCAGAGAAGAAATCAGTTGACGTTGAAGAAGAAGTTTGACCAAGATCGGATTTCTTTGGCATCAGTTGACGACGAAGAAGAAGTTTGTTTGACCAAGATCGGATTTCGTAGGGATTTGTCAGAAGTCTCCAGGCGTTGTGAGCAGTGGTAGCGTCACGGATGAGTCCAAGTTGGGAAGGCTCTAGGGCTAGAACCAATCGCGAATGTGCTTCCTCGTTGCGAAGCAGCCAAGCAGGTTTGGCGGTGGCGTCTGAAGGTTCTGCCTCACTTCCGCTGATAATAGACCAAAGTTTCTCCCGCCCCAAAAGGTGCTCAATCTGAAACTTCCATCTGTAGAAGTCCGTGCTGCTGAATTTAGCAACGGTGTTGGAGTTTGCATTGAAAGGCCCATAACCTATAGGAGTTGATGTCATGGCAGTAGACGAAGTAATGCAAAAAGGACAAAAGGTAGAGAAAGACAAATTGTATTTCTTGGTGATCAAGAAAGTACAAGGCAGTCGTTTAAGTAGAATAGGGAAAGTCACGAATGTGACTTTTCAAGATCTAGTGAGCTTATGTGACTCTGAAAGGTCACTTGGCTCTTTTGCCGAAAAGGCAAAAATTGAGATCCTTAGTTGTTAGTGAGGACTAAGGATCAGATCTAGTGTCAGAAGCTACAGAAGCTACAGTGTGCGCTTCTAAGAAGCGCCAGTAGCAGAAAACAAAAAACTGAAACTAAAGCAAAAGGAAAACTGAAAACTGGAAACTGAAAACTGAACTAGGTGAGTCTCATAGGCTAGAATGCTAGCACTAGTTAAATAACGTAAACTGGAATACCAGTTTGCGTTACTACTAAAAGTAGAACTAGCTTGAAGATTCTAACAAAGGAGTAATTTTAACATCCCTCTCCCTCTCCCTCTCCCTCCCTCTCCCTCTCCCTCTCCCTATCCCTCTCCCTCTCCCTCTCCCTCTCCCTCTCCCTCTCCCTCTCTCTCCCCTCTCGCCCGCTTCTGTCCTCCCTCCCCCTCCCTCCTCCCTCCTTCTCCCTCCCTCTCCCTCTCCCTTTCCCTCCCTTCCCTCTCCCTCTCCCTCTCTCTCTCTCCCCCTCCCTCTCCCTCTCTCTCCCTCTCCCTCTCCCTCTCTCTCCCTCTCCCTCTCCCTCTCCCTCTCTCTCCCTCTCCCTCTCCCTCTCCCTTTCCCTCCCTCTCGCTCTCCCTCTCCCTTCCTCCCTCCTCCCGCCTCCGTTCCTCTCCTTCTCCCTCCCTACCTCCTTACCTCGTTCCCTCTCCTTCCTACTCTTTCCCTCCCTGCTCCTCTCCCTCGCCCTCCCTCCTTCCTCTCCCTCTCCCTCTCCCTCCCTCCTCCCTCCTCCCTCCCTCTCCCTCTCCCTCCCTCCTCCCTCCCTCCCTCTCCCTCTCCCTC
The DNA here is from genome assembly GCA_037447655.1 of Zygnema cylindricum. Taxonomy (NCBI): domain Eukaryota; kingdom Viridiplantae; phylum Streptophyta; class Zygnematophyceae; order Zygnematales; family Zygnemataceae; genus Zygnema; species Zygnema cylindricum. The sequence continues at coordinate 167,465 of JBBHKE010002302.1, forward strand.
CCTCCTCCCTCCTCCCGCCTACCTCCTCCCGCCTCCCTCCTTGTCCTTCTCCCTCCCTCCCTCCTTTCCTCCTCTCTCCTTCCTCCTGCCTCCTTCCCTGCCCCTCTCCCTCGCCCTTCCTCCTTCCTCTCCCTCTCCCTCTCTCTTGCCCTCCCTCTCTCCTCCCTCCCTCTCCCTCCCTCTTCTTCTTCCTCCTCCCTCCCTCTTCCTCTCCCTCTTTCCTTCCTCCTCTTGCCTCCCTCCCTCTTTACTTCCCTCCTTTCCCTCTCCCTCTCCCCCTCTTTTTTTAGGTGGCTTTCCAACAACAAGCTCAACGGAACCTTCCCTTCCATTTCCTCTGGTTATAGTTTCACATATTTGTATGTAATTTTTTTATTTTTTTTAATTTCAAACTATAAAGAGAAAGTGAATTTTAAAATATGTATATAAATATTTATATGAAAAGAAAGAAAAAAAATAAAAAAATTGAAAGTTGAAAGTTGTGAGATAAATTAAAATTTGTAGGAGGCAAATAAAATTCATAAGGAAAGTGAAAATTGAGATTTTTACGAAAAAAAAAAATTTGTAAAAAAAAAAAAAAAAAAAAAAAATGACAGTGAAATCGAGATTCGTAAAAAATAATCGAATTTCATAAATAAAAACCAAAGAAATCCCAATTGTTTGCGTTTGCATTTGTTTCCAAAATTTAAAATTAATATGATTAAAATGTAACTTTTGAAGTGTCTTTGAGAATTAGAGAGTTTTTGTAGGGATTTTTTTACTTTTATTTTATTTTTTATTTTTTATCGTGATTTTGTGGAATGTAACTTTTTTGAAGATATTTTAAAAATCAAGCATCTTTTTCCTCAAAAATAAAAATTTCAATATAAATGTAGTTCTTTATATATATATATATATATATATTATATATATATATATATATAATATATATATATTGAACTACATTTATATTGAAATTTTGAGGAATTATTGGGTCTAGCCTTTAAATTTTATGAGAGAAAATAGACTTTTAATTCAAAATAATTTTGATATTAAGGGATGGGGTTGAATAGAGTGCTTCCCGTTTAGGTTTCAGTGTTACGATATAAGACTGTAAGTATTTTTTTTTTTTCCCCTTTTGTTTCCTTTTTCCTCCTTTTTTTTTTACTTTTTCTACCCCTTTTTATTTTTGCCTTTTTTTTTTCTTTAACTGTTTTTTCCCAAAACAATTATTTTTCCCTTTTCATTTTCCTTTTTTAATTTAGTTTTTTTCAATGGATTTGCTCGAAACTCACAATTTTCAATTATTTTTATAGCTTTTTTAAGCTTTCAAGGCATAAAAAAAACTTACAACGTTTTTTTTCATGTTTTGGTAATTTTAAAAACTGTCTCATTAAAAACCATAAAATAAGTTGAACTTTGGTTTAGTATACATATTAAGAAAGTTAAAAAAAGAAAAAAGCATGTATATATACATAATTGTATGCATATATGTGTGTATATATATAGCTATAGGTGTATGTTTATACACATTCATGTATATATATATATCTATTAATTTATTTTGTATTAAACAACTTTCATATTCTGATTCAATTTTGGAATTTGGGAATTTTGGGATTTGGAGTTGGGATTTTAAATTTTGGGTTTTGGATTTTCGCGAATTTTTCTGATGCTAAATGTTGTATAAGCATGACTTTTAATGAGTTTATTTTTATTTGGTCCATTTTTTTCTTTCTTGTAGTTTTCTGGTTGAACGAATTTCGGAACATTCCAGCTACCATTGGAATTCAATGCGTTTCTACTTTGAGGAATCTTCTAGAAGACTTCATTGAGTATTTAATATTTTCCTAGTGGTTTATTTTATCTTGGTTAATTCTTGTTAATATTTTTCTAAATTGTTGGTTGATTTTATTATTTTTTTTTTGTGCAGCAAAGGACCATGTGATGACTGTCAAATGACTTTTGAATTTTACATCTTTTAGGGATTTAAGTTTTAACAGATTTACGAATTTTCCGATTGGCATTCTCGACTCTTCTAGTATTCAATCATTGTGAGTTTCTGTTAAACAATTTTTTACTGTATTTGTAATTTTCCATTTTTTTAATTTTTGACTTTTTTGAATTTTTTGAATTTTTTGAATTTTTGAAAGCAAAATGGACTTTTTTTTGTTTATTCGTATTCGTATTTTTATTTTATTTGTGTTCTTTTTCTAGTTCTTATTCTCATTCTCATTCTTGTTTTTTTTCTTATTCTTATTCTTATTTTCATTCTCATTCTCATTCTTTTTCTTATTCTTA
>JBBHKE010002302.1:172244-185737 GCA_037447655.1 Zygnema cylindricum
AAAAAACTGAAAATTTTATTTCTGTCAAACATCAAATGTTTTTAAAAGACTTTAGAAGACTATAGAACATATATATGTATATATATACACATATATATATATATATATATATATATATATATATATATGTGTGTGTATATATATGTGTATATATATGTGTATATATATGTGTACATACATATATGTATATATATATGTACAATGTTCATTAAATACACAAAATTACGTCATTAACGTTAAAACAGCCATTATCCTATTGTTTTTAACACCAATAACAATGATATATATATATATATATATACATATATATATATATCTATATATATATATATATGTATATATATATGTATATATATATGTATATGTATATATATGTATATTTATATAAATATATATATATATATATATATATATATATATATGTATATATATGTGTATATATATATGTATATACAGATATATGTATATGCAAATATATTTATATACATATATATATTTATATATATGTATATGTATATACATACACATATATATATACATATACATATATATGCATATGTATATATATATGTGTATGTATATATATTTATATATATATGTATATGTATATATATATGTATATGTATATATATATGTATATATATATACATACTGCATGTATATATGCATGTATATATATGTATATATATACATGTATATATTATATATTTGAATATATATATATATATTCATGTATATGTATATATATATACCATGTACATAATATAACGCATATAACATACCATGTAAGTCTATGATTTGTGATAAACTTCAAAAAATAATAGTTTACCTAGGAAGTGATAGAATGGAAGCATCCTTGTATGTACATGTATCAATACGTTTAATAAAAGTAAATTAATAAAGTAAATACAAATATATGTGTGGCAAAATGTTGTAGGTGGCTTCAAAACAATTTTCTTACGGGTTCTTTTTCGATCGAAACATACGGATCTGTGATTTCATTAAATTTGAGCAATAACTATTTTAGCGGCCCTGTCTTGCTAACCGATTGGTACCAAAACCCGAGTCGATATTGCCTTGGAGGAGCTTTTACAAATAATTGTTTATTTAATGAAGATGTCTTTTGTCCCGTCGATAGACAAAGAAATGTTTCGGAATGTTTGAGTTTTTGCAACACTACTCAAATAAATGGAACTTGTTCGGGTCAAGGAATATGTATTCGAACTCGAGCTTCTTCGAATTCGACTTGTCGATGTAATTTTGGATACAATAATTTTATTTCAAATAGCAAATGCGTTGCGGGTGAGTGTGGCTATATTTTTTTTTAAATGTTAATGTTAAAAGTTAATGTTAAAAGTCAAAGTCAAAAGTTAAAGTCAAAAGTAAAGTTAAAAGTTAAAGTTCAAAGTTTAAGTTCAAAGTTAAATTTAAAAGTTAAAGTTCAAAGTTAAATTTCAAAGTTAAAGTTAAAAGTTAAAGTTAAAAATTAAAGTTAAAAGTTAAAGTTCAGAGTTAAAGTTAAACGTAGAAGCTAAACGTAAAAGTTAAACGTAAAAGCTACAAACTAAAAGTTAAAAGCTAAAAGTTTAGAGGTAAACGTTAAAGGCAAAAGTAAAAAGTATATATAAAAAGGTGTCTTTAAAAAATTGATAGGACTTTCAATATAGACATCTACATGGTGTTTTCTTTAACTTTGTTTTCTTTTTTTGCCCCCCGTTTTTTTCCCTTTTTTCTTTTCCTCCCCCCTGTTTTTTTCCCTCTCCCCTTGTTTTTTTCCTTTATTTTTTTATTGTTGGGTAGTTGGGACGAAGGGGAGAGGTTTGGCCCCACCGACCATAAAAAACCCCAAATTTCAAAATCGATGGTTCCGGTACGGAAGTTCCGGATACGTCAATTTTTCGCGTGGATGGAATATACCCCAAAACTGGACCTGGAGTGTATCGGGAGGAGAAGGTCGAGCAAAAGACCAAAAAACATGTGGTAAGTTCCTAACTTTTTTTTTTTAGTGTGATGCCCAAAAATAACTGAAGAAAATACGATATCGAATTTGGTCCCATGTCTAACAAGGCACAAATTTTAACTTGATTTTTTCTATGTTTTAGGTCCATATTAGGTTCTTTCTAGGTTAATCGTAGGTTTTCTTTGATTATTTCAGGTGAATTTAGGTGAAATTATGTAATTTTGATTACATTCAAAAATTATTTTTTGGTGTTAAAGAAAGTTAGGCATTTGTCCCCGTTCCTCGAATGATGCACAATTTTTTACTCAGACTCATATTTTAATTCTCATTTTAACCCAATTCTCAGCTCAAATTGAACTCAGATTTGAAATGGTTTCAGGTTAATTGAGGTCAATTTAGGTTAATTGAGGTTAATTGAGGCTACTTGAGGTTAATTTAGGTTAATTGAGGTTAATTTAGGTTAATTGAGGTCAATTTAGGTTAATTTAGGTTAATTAAGGTCAATTTAGGTTAATTGAGGTCAATTGAGGTTAACTGAGATTAACTTTAGGTTAACTTCGTTAACTTAGGTTAATTTAGGTCAACTTATCTAGCTCTTTTTGGCTAATTTCTGTATTTTTACAGCTTTTCAAGCACTCTTTTTAGTATTAAACAGGTGCAAGTTTGACATTTGCTCCATTTCACTAACATTGCAGATATGTGAACTCAAATTTAACTTAAACTATAATCTATTATAGTTTAAATTAGGTAAAGCGATGGTTGTTGAGGCTAACTTGGTTGGTTAAGGTTGAATTAGGTTAATTTCTGTACCTTTTATAACTTGTTAAATATTTTTTTTGGTACTAAACAGGTGCAAGTTGGGCATTTGCCCCTATCTTGAATATGGAAAGTACAATTTTTTTGGCGACTGGAGGACTCTTCTCTCCGTCCCTTTCCGTACAACAGATTCTTAACTGTCAAGGAACGACCTCTCCGTGTAACGGAGGATTTCCCGGAGATACTCTCGAGTATTCGGCCAATAGGAGTATTTCGTTGGAAACGACAATCCCATATACGGGAATTCCCAAAACTTGCAGGATTTCCGCTGTAAGTGTTTTTTTTTTCTTTTCTTTTCTTTTTTCAATTGTGTTTCTCTTTTTTTTCTCGATGTTTCATTTTTTTAATGCTTTCGTGTTTTGATGTTTAAATGATTCAACGGTTTAATGTTTTGATGCTTTAATGTTTTGAGGTTTTGATCCGTTTAATGTTTTAATGTTGCAATGGTTGGATGTTTTATTCTAATCTTTCAGTTGTGTTTTGAGTTAAATTTTACAATCCTAATTTAATTTCTCTTTTATTTTCTTTTTTTCTCAAAATTTGTTTGTTGTGCCTAAATATAGGACTTTTTTCGTCCGGATGTCTTTTTTTTTATCAAAATTGAGATAAAATAAGATGAGATAGTACTCAAATAGTAATTCCATCTTCCTTTTTGTTTGAAATTGATCATAATTCGTTTTAGAAACGTATCAAAAATATTGTATTTTTTCCGATTTTGCATCCCACAAACAAAAATCTCTAAGAAAACTTGGCTATCTTTCAAAATTTTGCATAGTTTCTGACATTGTTTAATGTTATCTGATTGAAAATTTTCACTAAAACCAAACTCAAAAAAATAATTTCAGGTTTCTTCTGGTTACAATATTTCCTCTTACGAAAGAGTTCAACCTTTTGGAGTTTTGCCTCTCCTTCTCGCAATAATCCAAGGACCCGTTGCAGTAATGATTGAGACTTCTAGTAGCTCATTTGTCGACTATAAAGGGGTAAATAATCCCTTTACACTAATATATTAGTGATAGACAATGTAATATATATGGTATAATATAATACATATCTCGATAAGTGTATGTATTTATACCTAAAATTATTAATGTACGGTGAGAGGGGGGGGAGAGAAAGAGAGAGAGAGAGAGAGAGGGTGTTACCAACATTTTGGTGATAGACATAATTTGAAATCGGATTTGCAAAGATCAATTTGTCGGAAATAGAGTAGATTTTAACAGCAAGGTGGGGTGCAAATGGGAGGGAGAGGGAGAGAAAAAAAAAGTGAAGGGATATAGAAGAATGTTCGTGTTCTTTCCAACACAAATAATCCACACTATTATATGTGGGGAGTTTCCAACTCTCGTACCGTACACCATAACTCTTGTTATTTTGACATTTGCGCAATTATCTTATAAAACAATCAAATATTTAGAAATACGTTTACATACCCTATAAAACAATACAAGCTTCAGAATCTACCTTCAACTACCTTGTAAAACCACAAAATCTTTGTTAAAGATTAAATGCGGTCCACACTTTTATGGCCTACTAGGGTTATTAGCACTAATTTGGAGTTGTTTTCTCTTTCTTTCTTTCGCTTTCTTTTACTTTTTTTTGGCTCTTTTATTTTATTTTCCTCTTCCTCCTTTTCTCCTTCTCCCTCTCCTTCTCCTTCTCCTCTTTCTCCTCCTCCTCCTTTTTCTCCTTCTCCTCCGTTTTCTCCCTTTTTTTTCCTTTAGGGCTATATATATGATAATCCCCTTTGTTTCTCAAAAGGAGTGGACCATACTGTGATAGTTGTCGGTTTCGATCTTACCACTAGTCCCCCCCACTTAATTATTAAAAACTCATGGGGTATAAATTGGGGAGAGAGAGGATTTATGCGAATTTCCATTCGAGGCGGATTAGGGACATGTGGCATCTTCTCCACCGCTGGATTCGTTCCTATTGTCAAAGGTTTGGATTTAAAAAAAAAGATAAAAATGATAAAATAAAGTATAAAATAAAATAAAACATTCAGATGTGGAAACAAAATTATATTAGATAAATAAAGGTATATAGGAAAGGTTGTTTGTGGGAATTGACGTGTTACTTAATTCATGTATTTGCTTATATAGGTTTTAAGTATTTGCTTGTTTATTCATTTATTAATTTGTTTGTTTTTATATAGTCACTAATTTATTTATTTCTTCTTTGTTCATGTTTTCTTGGTTTTGCTTTTTATCACTATTTCCATTGTTATTTGTTATTTGCTGTTTGTTGTTTGGTTTGTCTTTATCGTTTGCCATTTGTCGTTTGTCGTTGTTTCTTTGTTGTTTGTTTTTTGCTATTGTATTGTTATTATTATTTTTTACATTGTATTATTTTTTTGTTTTATTTCATTTTTCCACTCTTTCCTCTATTTATCAACTAATTTTTTATTATTCCTTTTTATTTATAATTTTTTTTCATATTTTATCAAATTTTTCATTGTTATCATCATCATTACCACTACCTTACAATTACACTATCACTCTCATCTTTTATAATCATTAATACTTTTATCACTTTTTTATTCCTTTTTTTTTTTATTCGGGCAAGCAGTAGCCTCTGCCAATCCGCGCAGTTGTCACTATTACTATGAATTCGTGTTATGATTATTTTTTTTTTTTACCTTTTTTTTTTTTTCCGGACAGGCAGTGACCCTTGCCAGTCGGGCAGTTTTGGCGCCAAAAAAATTTCTCGCAACATTTTTGGTGCGGGCAGCCTGAACCCCTGCGGAGCTGGAAACTGCTCCGTGATTGGCCAAAATAATATTTGCGCCTGCCCGCCCGACTTTGTGGCCGTCAATAATACTGACGGCTCGCAGACTTGTGTTCCCGGTAAGTCTGACAGTAAAGAAAAAAAAAAAATAACGGTTTGTCTAACTGGTAGGAAAAAGACAAATTAAAAAATATATGGTTCGTTATAGGAAAAAAAAAGGAATAATAAATGAAGAAAAATAGGTGTGTGATGATAAGAATGGTCAAGGCATTGATTTTAACGTCGTTTTTGGAATTTAGAGAAAAGAATTGTGCACGAACTTTTCCGTGTTGTGAAATTCGCTATGTTTCTTAGGTTTGCTGAGTTTTCTAAAATTCGATAGTTTTTCTAGATTAAATAGATTTGCTAAATCTGTTATATGTTTCTAGACTTCTAAGATTTCCTAACTTTGCTAAATTGTTTTTTGTTAGGTTTGATTTCTTTTTAAATTTGATGGATAGGCAAGATTTGCCAGTTTTTCGAGATTTTGTAGAATTTATGGATTTTACAGATTTTATGGATTTTATGTATTTTCTGGATTTTTGGATAAAGTTGGTGAATTCGCTAAAAATACAATCTGTCAAATTTGGAAGATTTTTGTAGATTTGCTGGGGCTGGCTCAATTTTTGTAAATTTGTTAGATTGACTATAGTCATTTTTTGTGATTGACCAGGAAGAGAGCTATTGGTTCTCTTCTTTTTTTACAACTTTTATAAATTAAGAAACTAAACCGTACAAAACTAACAAAGCACGTATTTTACTTTGTTTGTTTTCAGCGTTTCCATGCACGTTTTTCCCGTCGAATCCATGTAGAGTGGGATTTTGTGTGAATGTGGATTCTTCTCCTGGAGTGTACACGTGTCTCTGTTCACCCGGATATGTACTTTCTCAAAACGCTATTTACGGAGCGCCAACATGTCTCTCTAGTACGTTTCTGTTGCTGTTTCCGTCTCTTGTTCCATTTTGTTCCGTTCCGTTTCAAATTATCAGTTATGATGATTTAGGGGATCTTCTTTCATGGTAAGGGTTTCTTACATAGAGGTCTCATTCGTACGTATTTTTGACTTTTTTACGAAAATTCGTTTTTTTTTTTTTTTAGTTTTTGATCTTTTCGTTAAATTCGTATACTTTTCTTGTACGGATAAAATTTACGGAAACTTTTTAAAAAAGAGAACGTTGCGTCATTTCTGCGCGCGAATTTTGAACGGGATTTGGCGGGTTCTTCCTTTACAACGAAGCCGCCGTTGAAGCCGCCATTGAACTCGCATTTGAAGCCTCCACACAAACCTTGCCAAAGCAGCCATGCCACACTGCAAGTTACAATACAATGCACAAGCCACTAGGTTTAGGAACCACCTTCTTGGAGATGTGAAGAGTGGAGGTGTTAGGCCATGCAATTTATGTCCGGATGATGTGAAGGTAGAATTAAGTGCCCTGGAAGCCGACAAGGTTTCTCATGATCTTCTTTTATGGTAAGGGTTTCTTAATAATCGAGTGAGCATATTCCAGTGATACACTTTTATCCGTTTACCATTTCCGTACATTTATCCGTACACCATGAATCGCTATCAACATTAATAACACTAATTCAGTGCCAGTTTTCTTTGGCCCATGAACACTAGCTTCAATAGTACAGATCGGTTCGTTCTTAATGCCTTTTGTGGTCCACAATGTCCACGTCATTCGAACTGGAAATAGAACTGCTAACACTAAAATAGTCCTTATACTAATTGTTTCTTAACGCTAACAGCGATTCATGTTGTAGTAAACTTGAAACCAACCCCTGTTCTAAAACTGAGGACATTTTGTACAGAGGTCGCATGAAACCAGAATAATGTGCTCAAATTCCCCATGGTGAATTCCGTCTGACTAATTTCTTGGGTTGTACGAAATTTCCACTGCTGGATTTTTTTACTGTTGCATATCAAGGCCCACACACTTTTCCAAATGCATGTATGTAGTCTCAATATAATTCGCAATCTGATATTTATTATGTTTACTTATACGATATGATTCTTGTTACTTTAAAATAATGAACTATGATTCATATCTGAAATTCAAGGAAGTACATAGCTCATAGTTGTTATTGTAAAGGAATTATTTATTGGAGTTAATCACTCTAATACGTTTAGACACAAAATCATAAATAAGTGTTAATAGCACTATTTAGTTTAGCGCCGCATAGTAAGCCATGTTACAAAACATATGTAGTTAATTCTAGTATAGTGTAATGCTTATAGCTCTAATAGCGATGGATGGTGTACTAATTTAGTATAGGGAGATGTGGCGACTTGTTATCCATTTCCTAATCACACTAAATACTGTAATGAGTTCCATGTGTGCTATCTGCTAAGTCTTTTCAATGGGGAATTCTTTGTCACAGGCCCCACAGTTGGCTCTCCACAATCCTTCAATGTTCCTACCGGCCCAACGGTGACATGTGATCTCGTGGCGGATGTGTTTGGAATCAGTTCCTCTATCATAAAACTGCAGCAATTACCGGTAAGCACAAAGGAAGCCAAAAAGCTCCCGTTTTGAGTGACATTGTGGAAAAAAAAAGCTGTTCTATGTGCATGTTTGGAAATCGCTACAATGCCGTTACGTTTTCGTGAGATGAGTGCAACGGGGAAGGGACTGTTCCATGTTGGGAAGCCGCCTGTCATGTCACGCTGTTTGGGTTTGCTTAGTTTTTTAGGGTTTCTAACTGTGTTTTCATTGGGAGATGCAGGGTGTGAACTGCTCCGGTCCTCTACCACAGGGCACAGTGGTGAATGTGAGAGGAGGGAGGAGTTGTGCACTGCCGTACATCATTAGCCAGGTACGACCAAAAGGAACAAAACTGTAGTAACAAGCTAGAAAAAATATTTATTTGCTAGGGTTCCAACCGTCGAAATGTCATCAAATTGCAGAGAAAATACCGCACATTCGTTTTCATTTTTCTTCGATTTTGGTGTAGCCCAAGGACTGTAACATTTCCATGAAAAGAAATTTGAGTATGGGGGCACGTTGTGATAAACCGTTTGTTAAAGGCTCTAAAATCCAAGAATTTTTTCTTTGATACAAGAAAAGAAAACAAAAAAAAAATGGCATAGAATAACCTTTTTATATATACAATAGCGTAACATAATTCCCTCCCTCTCTCTCTCTCTCTCTCTCTCTCTCTCTTCCCCCTCTCCCTCCCCCCCTCCCTCCACCTATTTTACACCTTTGAGCATGTAATACGGCAAAAAGTGTTGTAATTTTAATTTATGGTTTAGTAGTCCGAACAGTAGAAAATCTGTTGCGTGGCAAAGGAGAATTAGATGTGGCACGTGCAATGGTTGACACGTGTAACTAATGTAAAACGCACGGATACTTATTATTTGGCACTTTACTCGTACCGGTTATAAAATAAAATAAACGTAAACTGGATATTTTTCACAAGGTTTCTATAGACATCTACTCGGCGTCTATATTTTCGATAAGGGTAGACTTCCAATAGAGAAAAGCGAGGTTGTTTACTGGACGCCGTACGTTTTCGTTCAACTTCGTACCATTTATTCTTTTTGTTAGACGAAACATGTTTTTTGGATACCTGGATACCGGATACTTGATACCAGATACCTGTCAAGATACTCCAAGCGTATGGCCGTAAAGCTTGACCATGGGATGTTTTGCTTTTTCAAATCCGCGGAGCAATCGTGGAAATCATTCAATATGTGGATAGTCTCCTCGCGAGGACACTCGCCACACACTGGAGGTGTACCATTGGTACACGTGAAAAAGCAAAAAAATATCCACGACGAACATGCGATGACAAGCCTACACGTCGTAAAGGCCATGTACCTTCCGCCACGGTGGATGCAGGTCCACCGAAAGTATCCTCGCACGCTCTTGTCATCCGCTAACCTTCAAACTTTTGCTGCGCCTTTCTGTCATTCCGTTTCTAGAGTTTCATTTCCATTTTCAAACTTCAAATTTGCGACACCTTCAAAGTTTGCCGCGCCTTTGTGCCATTCCGTTTCTAAATTTTCATTTCCATTTTCGAAATTCAAATTTGGTTGCAAACTTTTTGTACGAGCCATTAATTACCTCCGCTTGTACAAATATTCTGTTCACATTTTCCGTTTGAAGAATGTTTTTAGATTTTGAAAATCTGAATACTAACCTACGTGGTACCAACCAGATTGAGGCAACGCAGGTGAGAGGTTGTTTACTAACCCAACATAATGGATGATTCTACAAGATGTCACGGCCAATAAACGTATCCTAGGACCGCCTAATGGAGTAAAGGCCTAATATTGAAATACGGTGACGCCACGATACATTAGAAATTACAATTTCGCAGGTGTACTACAGTTATGGTAATCGCTATATCTGCCGTATCTTGTCGTATCTTGTAAACTTCCGTCAGGGACAAACTTTAAGGTGGATTTGTAGTGGTTATAGAGATTCACCTTCAGTGGTTATAAGTGTCCCTTGATATTGAACAAAGAAATTTAAGGTCTTAACGACTTGTCAAAAAGTTTGACAGTTCCACGCTAAGGGCTCTTGTCCATGGGCTATTGTCCATCAAGCGTTACCGTGTCCAAGGAGTAATATTTTGATCACTTCTCCATCAGGTCGTGCCAGAAAGGTAACTATCGCCTACGTGCCTTATTGCGACTGTACCGCGTCGGTTCCTGTTCAAAATAGAATAGTCAAAGATATTAGAAGAATAAAATCTGAACGTCGCGTTCTGTACGGACGGACGAAAATTTAAAATTTCTAAGAATGTTTTATATTTTAAGATTTGTGCGTGCAAAATTTATCACTGTTTCGAATTGCGCACATTTTGTTTTAAACGCAAAGTCCTCTCTGTGAAGGACAAAGGATGGCAAAAAGAGCATTAATGGGTATCCTCAAGCAAAGATTTTTTCGTTGGTTTCGGTCGATTTGAATCCACCATGTCCAAAGGCACATGGCCATTGCCAATTGTAAGGTTGTGATCGCCCGACCGCCGTTAATCATATCTTTTATTTCCAAGTGTACCAATCATACACGTCCAGTGTGTGGCTAGTGTCCTCCTTGAAAACACTTGAGGACACTACGCAGGCACTAGATAGAATGAGCGTTTGCTTCGAAAACACAAAATCAAACGGTCGAAGTTGTTGCCGAAATTTTTGGAGAATCTTGCCAAATCTCCAATAAACAAGTTAAAATATATATATATATATATATATATATATATACAGCACGGCCTTGTACAAAAATGTACTTTTTTCCAGTAAACAACCTCACTTTTTGCCTGATGGAGGTTCACCCTAAGATATTGAATCCAATTGAAAAACGGGGCGTTGATTCTAACAAAATCCGAATCTACATTTTTCTTGTAACACATGTACAACATCTACTACTTGCACCATATCTCACGTATGATTCCATACGAGAATTTTATAGTATTCGGTACGAAGACATTGTCAAATCCGCGATTCTCAACAGTAAACCTAGCCTATTGAACCTTTGCACGCCTAACTGGTCGACTAACTGAATTGTAGGGAGGTTAACTGGTTCTTTGTTACCTTTTGTGGTCTACTTGGTCAACTAACTACTTCGTATTATTCTGTTCAGAACGACACATGTGCCTCCATTTCTTCTCTCTTCCTATTGGCTCCTGGAAACCTTGGAGGACCAAATTCTCCAAATCTGAACCTTGACTGCAGCACCACTTTGCAAGCAGGGAAACAGGTGAGAAATTACCAAATTGTTCAATTATACACATTTTTAACAAAGTAGGGGAGGGAATTGTGGATTTTTTTGTGATATGGGTGTCATTGTTGTTTTGAACATGGATTGAAATTGTATGATAAGACGTTATTTTCAAAAGATACATTTTCGGTTAACAAAAGGAAGGATGAATTGAAGTTGAAAGAAGCATGGATAAAATGAACTGATGGAAAGTTGTCAGATTGTACCATAATTTGTCATTCTAAAACAGTACATTTTTACGCATTATTTTTATGAAAAGCGAGTAACAAAGAGAATTTTGGTTCACTTTTGTTAAGTTATCATCAATTATAAGAATGCTAACAATGTTAATGCAATTACTACTTGCAAAATTCAATCGTTTGATTTTCGAGAATGATACAAACCGGTTTTCATCTCATTGTTTTGTCGATTACAGATATGTATAAGAATCGGTACCCCATTGGAACTTCCCTTGTGTATTTCCACATATGTCATTCCTCCGGGCGCCACGTGTCGCAGCGTCATCAACTCTACATTTGGACGAAATGGGACGACATTTTTTTCGCTAAACCCTTCTACTAATTGTGGACGTCTCTTTCTCCCAACTGGAAATGCCATTTTGCCTGGACCTGAGGTAATTACTTTTATAATTCCCATTAAACCCATGCAAACAATGAGAGAAAAATCGGAAATATGTGGACTTTTTTATTGACATTAGGCCCTTAGTTTGACGTGTCCAAAGAAAATTATTTAATTTATTTTATTTTGACTGTATTTTTGTTTTTGTTTTACTCGATCCGTAGGTGTGTACTTCCGCGACCTCTTTTGAGGCGATTAGGCGTGGTTGCACAGGAACCTCAAAAGCCATTTATACTGTGGTTGCAAATGACAATTGTTTGTCAATTTTAGCCAAATTTTATAGAAAAGATCAATCGCAATTCAAACGAATGAATAATGGATGGGTTTGCGACGACAACAAACTCATAGTTGGCGCAACAATTTGTCGATCCGTGTGACGAAAATGTCAAGAAATTTTGGGGAATTAGAGCATTGATTGGTAGAAAGACTAAAATGACAAGTTTTCTTGATATTTTTTTTTTCTCGTTTGCAGAGTGCTATAGTTTACTCAAGATTTATGATGTCGAAAGCTGGATAGGTAGGATATGTTGTGGCTTGGGGTGTTTTATCACTTGTTTTGTTAAACTTGAAGGTGATTTTTATTTAACTTGTTAAGCCTTAAGTTATTTTATTATTTAGCTTATTAAACTTAAGGTATTTTATCACTTATTTTGTTATAGAAGGAAGATTTTGTTACATGGTAATGTAAGTCGATTGTTAGATGAAAAGATTGCTGTGTTCAATTCGGTATGTGTGTCTCCTCATAACAAACTGCAAAGTAAGTCTGTATAATTTTTCTGACTATTCTGAATCTGGTTGTAAAAGTTAAATTTATGTCAGAAAAAAATTGGCGTCTTGCCTAATTTGTTAGCAAAAACACATTCATGACTCTTTGAATGATACCATCAAAGCAGTTTCTAGACTTCAAATAAATAAAAAACACTAGGATCGCCATAAGCAAAATGATATAACTTAAAAAGTTACAAAGCATGTTGATAAACATATAATGTACGAGTGGTACTTATCCTCGTTAAGTTGTGCGTAAACTTGCTTTTGCACAAAGTACAACATTGTTTTAAGTTCCATTCAGTAAAATGCAGTCTAAAATGCCTCAATGAATCACTGTTAACTACCTTGGTTCCTGGACGAACACCGACACCAACAAAGAAACCCATCCAGAAACCATACCAATGGCTGTGAGGTACTATGAACGCCAACAATGACACTACAAACTCAATTGTCTTGTATTCACGGAGTCATGTCGATGACATGAAATGATACGACATCACATGACATCACACGACATGATATGACATGATATGACATGACTTCTTGGTATTTCTGGGATGGTGTGCAAAAATATTAACGCGAGAAAGAGCGATGGGATTTCGTACAAACACCGCAACACCAGGGTTGTCAGGCGATGCCAAGTGTAGACTTATCGACCAATGCATGGATCTGCATGCAACGTGTTGGTAAATCAATTTAGTACACCACAATACCATACTATAAAATACCATAATACCACAATGCCTAGCCTGTAGTATGCTACAATACAATATACTCTCTCTCTCTCTCTCTCTCTCCCTCTCCCTCTCCCTCTCCCTCTCCCTCTCCCTCTCCCTCT
>JBBHKE010002302.1:185747-198336 GCA_037447655.1 Zygnema cylindricum
ACCGTGGAGGGTCCGACGAACACCGGAGGTAAACACAGGAAGAGGAGGTTTGCTAAGACGGGAGACGAACGTTTGGAGGAGAAGGACACAAATGGAGGCCACAAGCAGCCTGGGAGGTGCCATTGAAGGGGGGGAAGAGGGAAAGGAAGAGGAGAGGGTGGAGCAATGAGAGAGGAGAGAGGGGAAAAGGAGAATTGTGACACCGTAGGAGTGTGAGAGGGAGGGAAATGCGCCAATGGGGAGTGGCGAGAGTGCACACTGTCCATCGGCGGACATCGTCGGATTATATGTTCGTCGCAGGTGTCCAGCGGGAAGAATCAGAGGATGTACGGACAGACGTTTGTCCGTACACCACCACGCTGTCACGAACATGTCGCTCGGGAGCGGATGCCGGATGGTCGGTTTGCGCGCCTCACGAATATTCGGCATTGAACCGCCGGGTCGTTAGTTTAAACGAGCCACGCCGGAAGGTATGTGCAGATCTTGTCGACGAATATTCGTGAGGTGCGCCAACTGGCATCCGCTCCCAAGCGAAATGTTCATGTTATCGCGATGAAAATATATCGTTTTACCTCCCGATATATCCCACAAATATCGCGATGTTGAGCTACTCGATACATCTAAGCGATATATCGACTATAACATATCTTATATCGGCAAGTCGCCCTCGATACACAACACCAGCAAAAACACATTCACGACTCTTTGAATCATACCATCAAAGTAGGATCGCCTTTAGCAAAAGGATATAACGTTAAAAGTTACAAAGCGTGTTAATTAACAGATAAAGCACGAGTGGTATTTATCCTCACTAAGTTGTGCTTAAACTTGCTTTTGCACAAAGTACAACATTGTTTTCAGTTCCATTCAGTCAAATACTATCTAAAATGGCTCAATGATCAGTGTTAACCAACGCTTGGATCCCGAACGAACACCGACACCAATAAAGAAACCCATCCAAAAATCATACCACTGGCTGTGAGTTACTGTGAGTGCCAATAGTGACACTACCAGCTCTCTCGTCTTGTATTCACGGAGTCATGTCGAATGACATGGCACAACATGACATGTCATGATATGACATGACTTCTTGGTAGACTTGGGATGGTGTATAATGTGAACACCCAACATCAAGAGTGACCAAATATTAACGCGAGAAAGTAAAATGGGATTTCGTACAAACACCGCAACACTCAGGATGTCAAGCGATGCAAAGTGTAGACTGATCGACCAATGCATGGATCTGCATGCAATGCGTTCGTAAATCAATGTAGTAAACTTTAATAACATACTATAAAATACCATAATACCATAATACCATCCTGTAGTATGCTACAATGCCATACTAAATAGGACCATAATACCACAATACCATACTGTGCTACGCTTCATATATTGGACCATCATACCACAATACCATACTGTAGAACGCTCCATATATTGGACCATAATACCACAATACCATATTGAAGTACGCTACAATACAATACTATATAGGACCATAATACCACAATACCATATTGAAGTACGCTACAATACAATACTATATAGGACCATAATACCACAATACCATACTGTAGTACGCTACAATACAATACTATATAGGACCATAATACCACAATACCATACTGTTGTATGCTACAATACAATACTATCTAGGACCATAATGCCATAATACCATACTGTAGTACGCTACAATACAACACTATATAGGACCATAATACCACAGCATCATACTACGTTTATCGGATCGTAAGCAGACCTTAAACATTTACATTGATTCAAGTCGATTCAGACTCGGAGCAGTTTCCAACCGTATCCATGACTTGGGAGGGGACAATGTTGTGGTAGTAATGACAAATCTTAGTTATCATATAACAACTTTCACAGAGAGCTCTTGACAATAAAAAAAAAGGATCATGAAAGGCAACACGCTAGACTAGAAAGCTTACAAGTCGAGTTGGAGTTTGATTTTGCAATCATACATTGACCGGGACAAATACACAGAGAAGCAAAGAAAATGGACTCAGACATGAATCTAGATCCACCCATAGTTGATTTTACAAGAGCCCGGAATGATGAGTGTAGCTCTACCCCAACCATCTTTTGAAGTCATCTTTAGAATTTAAGAGGTGGAGTTGGAGCTCCTTATGCAATAGTGGAAGGGCACAATTTGCTAGGAGTGGCGTTGCTAGGGTTTTTAGGCATAGAACGCTAAAACATGGCAATGTAAGAATATGATTGACGGAAGATGTGGGACTGTAGGGTTCGTTAGTCGTGGGATACAAATTTTAGTCACTAGATTTCTCCGCACAAGCACATTTCGTAGTTCTTATTGTTAGGGAGAAATCCAATCTTCTTTGAAGCAACCACTGTGCAGGCATGAATGTTTTCAAAAATGGATGGTGAAGGAATTGCTAGGAAGAAAAGGAGGGGAGGGAGGGAGGACAAGAGGGATTGGTGGAAGGATGGGACAAAGGCTTAAAAGAGCTAGTGACTGGTTTTGCGGATTTTTGGGAATTGGATTCAGAAGATCGGTTTTCTTTCTATCGATATTTATTTCTGGGTGGATTAGGGGGGAGTTAATTAGGGTCAGAAATGTGGGAAATTTGTTGTAAGATAAAAAGTTAAACATTATATTTTCTCCATTTACTAGTATATTTTGCAGTTTAGTCTAGAAAGTTTTGAGAGTGGCGGTTTTTTGATTACTGGGAGAGAAAGAGGGAGAAAAATAGGACAAGGAAAGATTTGCCCTTAGTGTGCAACATGTATGTACATCTTTTTTGTGAATGTACAAAGTTTGAAATTGTTAAATGATATGCGGTTGGATTAAATCTCTCTCTCTCTCCCTCTCCCTCTCGCTCTCTCTTGATCTCCCTCCATCTCTCCGGGTTTCCCCATTTTTTGGAGGGAGAGCGAGAGAGAGGGAGGAGAAGTGTAGGAAAGCGTAAAATTGGGACAGTATTTTGAAAAATGGGAAATTGGCGTGTACATAGGGGTAAAAATTAAAGAGGGCGAGGAAGAAGCTCAAGTGAAATTTTAGAGGAGGAAAGAGCGAAGATAAAGATGAAGTAGAGAGATAATCTGAAGTGGGAGAGGAATAGAAGAAGAAGGGGAGTCCACGAATTTATGCTGAGGGCAAAAGAATGAGCAGTTTATATAAAAAGGAAGATGTGCATTGACTATGTCAAGTTTGAACTTAGACATCAATCTCGTTAACTACAACTGTGACAACAGTGATAAATTGACACCATTTTTACAAGGGAAAACACGCGATAAAAATGTCAAACTCAGACTAATTTCTAGCTGACTACTAGATAACAATGATAAATACTATAATCAATTGATTGGAAAAATAGGGCTATCAGATACCTTTCAAAAAGAGAGAAAACAGTGAAAACTCGAAAGAATTTGGAGAGTCTACGTTTAAGTTTATTTCCTTTCGCAACCATCGATTGATCGAAAGCCGTTCGACAAAAACATATTTGGATAGTTTCGACAATCTAAATTGGTTTTCCCAATTTAGTTCAAAAGACAAAAAAAAAATGAAAAGAAAAAACCGTGACTTATCAATACACATAGGGACTTTGTTGCGGACTTTAAAATGAAAGGAGGGACTCCTATTTGAAATTTAAGAATTAAACAAATTTCTTCGGTATTTGTGCAACGATATGTGGCCAATTCCAGAAAATAAAAAAATGGTCTCTGAAGGTTTGGACGACAAACAATTTGTCGGTACATATGTCAGGGCCGCAAACATGACTCTAAATTGTTAGACAATTTTGATTGAGAAGCAAAGAATAAACGTATGAACATCTTAAAAATGTCAAAAGACATTTACAACTACTCCAAAAAAATCTTAAAATTCCTTCATTTACCTGCACTTCAAGAAATTATATTGAACTACGGCTTTCGGATAAGTCGCTAAGCAACAAATTTTCTATTAGATTGGCTTTCAAAATACTAATTAAATAAAACTACAAGTAAATTTTGAATTTTTGTTCAAAGATATTTGCGATAAAGGCATGGTTGCGGCTACTCAAAAGTGGTAAAAAATATTCCATTTTGAAGATTCTCATATTGGTTAGGCCCTTTCTAGAAAAGATATGAGGTTTTAATTTTTATTTAACACATTTACATATTTTATGTGTGAGGAAACTCATGCGAGAAAGCACATCTTATGTATTCGCAAAACCATATTCAAAACAGTAGTAAAAAACTCGCACTGAAGCCACAAAATCGGTCTTTAATCAAGGAATAACAAGCTTCCTTCAAGAAAATAATACATTTGTGATCGATTAACAGAAAAACCAATCTGAGCACTAAACTAAACTAGCCTGGTCAACGCTATAATTTGCAGCTAATAACTTACAGAAAAATTTCGCCACCTTCCTTATCTACCGGTTTACCATTAACAACAGACTTTGAAAGAATTTATAACCTGTATTGAACCCATCTACGACAGAATACCAAAGAATAGGCTGTAGTGTGAACCGATTTATTGTGCAAAAAGAAATTCAATTCGAAAAACTGTGGAATTTCCTCCTTCTATGCCACTGCCTATGCCTGAATGCGGCCCATCTTGCGGCCCATGGTGGCGGTTTTGCCAATAATGTTTTGTCCTTTAGTGGCGATGAGCTCAAGCCCTTCCAAAAACGTTGCGTCGCGGGAGGCGGCACCCGTGAATCGACTGAATCGGCAGTCTGCGCCAAGCAGTCCCGAGGACCGATAGTCGGCCATAGAGCCGTCGATGAAGCCCTCGGCATTGTCTCCGGGAACCACAAGAGCGTGGAAGAGCTTGCTGAACTGCAACTTCTGATGGGACCTGTGGGCCACACGTTCCATTCATTTAGTTCCATTGGTTAAGAGTTGGCGAACAGGTCGTGCATTTCTAATCTACAAAGTAGAGAATAATTTGAATGTGTTAAATGTAAAAAAAAAATTCAAGAGTCCAACTTCAAAAAGATACATCATTGGATCGTTGCATTTTGAAGAACATGTATTTGTAAAAACAGATGCTTAAATGCTTCATTGTTACGGAAGGAAGTTAATCACCATTTCAAGAACTGTTTCAGTCTTTGAAAAAAAACACTTACAATCTGTCCGTGTGATCGCGTCGGAATGTCTGCCCCAAAATCCCATGGGCTTCGCTCGACAAACTGGCCACAGGCAAGTCGAAGTCGATGTGCACCAACCCGTCTGTCTTTGTTCGCAAAAGTGCAATTTCCGGTCGTAAGTTGATTCGCATTTTCAAAACGCCTTTGATCTCCAACTCGTAAACGTCGATCAAATCGTCTGCGCTTTGTACTTTAGCTGCCAGCCATGTCACCTTGATTTTTCCGCCCGCATGTTCGCAAGAATCGCCTTCCTGAGCGAGCTTCAATTCCTTGCCGTCGATTTCCATGCGGGCCATGTAGCCATTGTCATACTGCCACCTGGCACCGCTGCGGGCCGCGAATGTGACAGTGTGCTGGTTCCAGAGGATGCCCATCTGGCGGATCCATGTGAGCGCCTTGTGGGGGTTGTCGCCCCACTGGTCGAAACGGCCGCCATAGAACACGTTGATATGGAGGTGGGAGTCGCTGATTAGACAGTAAGTGTTGTCCGGCTCGCCTGGAGAAGGAAAGAAGATCTATTAGTGCTTTAGAAGTAGGTCACGAGTTGGGGAAATCCAACTTTTCTATGATGAAATAAGAATTACCATACACGATAAAAATAACTAGAAGAAAACATGATGAAGGAATTTTCAACAATAGTTCTCAGCGAACACCTGGACAACAGGAAGAGGTCAAATCTTTGGACACCTGCGGCATGCTTGTACACATTATGGTGGGTATTTTAGCAATGTTGAGATTGGGTAATATAATATCATTCAATTCGTCACAAGACATGTCAGTGTGTGTATAGCAAGGTTGTTAACCACTGAGCATACCTGAGAAGTCGAAGCGGGAGCCATCAGCTCCCGTATAGTGAGGATCTCCGGTGACTCCGGGAATTGTGACTGAGACTGGAGGAGTGGACACGGAGACTGGAGGGGTAGAAACGGAGATAGGAGGAGTAGATACGGAAACGGGAGGAGTGCCCACAGATGTTGGCGGGGTGGACACCGTCGGACAGCTGAGGTCTTTGACCAAGGGGGCAGTACAAATCTCGCCGCTGATGCTGATGTCAGCTGAAGTGGTTCCAAGGTTAACAAGACTTAAGGCACTTGTTTCCCCATTTCCCTGAAAATGTCAAAGCAAGAAAAACCGCTTCCCAATGTCACAACATTGATATCGTCATCCATCTCAATCCTAGCAATCGTAGAGCAACATTGGAAGATGTTAAAAGCCCTGCAAAATGATGTAATTGAATTGTCCGGCATTTAAACGGAACGAACGAATTTTAACCTTTCCTCCGGGAAAACTGGTAGAGACATCTGAAATTTTTTCATGACAATGGATCACATCTGCACAAATGTGCAACATTGGGAGCTAATCTTCGACCGTGTTCCATTTTGTCTTCAACATAGGAATATCATTGTGAAAACTGATTTATAAAATTTGATTAATAAAATTGTCTTAGATTAACACCTTTAGGATCGAAATTGAATTTCCTCTAATGACAATGCAATTTTGTCTTTTTTTTGTCTTGTAGGTATTTCAAAAAAATTCCTCAAAATTTTAGCATGTACAACAAATCACGCATTGTCTTTCTTTTGTCATTCTTAGAAAAATATCGAGAAATTTTCGAAAGTTAACTATTGGCAAAATATACCAAAATCTTGATTAAATCATCATTTCGATACCTTAGAACCTTTGGTGTGCACGACCGTAAATGATGACAGCTTCTCATTAGAACATAATTATAAACCAAGTTGGCATCTTTCACCATTAATTGGTCAACATTAAAACAACATTGGTAAACTTTATAGACAGCAACGGGTTGAAATCTCATCAAAATATACAAATCTCAAAACAATCACAACACTCTCGGGTAAGATTCTGACCTGTACTCCGGCCTCAAGACACA
Organism: Zygnema cylindricum; assembly: GCA_037447655.1. Taxonomy (NCBI): domain Eukaryota; kingdom Viridiplantae; phylum Streptophyta; class Zygnematophyceae; order Zygnematales; family Zygnemataceae; genus Zygnema; species Zygnema cylindricum. The sequence goes on from JBBHKE010002302.1 coordinate 192,759, forward strand.
GGCCATTGTTGAGGGTTTGAATGGGGCAGTCCGAGGAGTCCACCGACAGACTGCAGCTTGCGAGCACAGCACCTGCCAGCGCGCCATTGGTCGGCACTCCGCCGATGTAGAGAGCCGAAAGGAAGGCAGCATTGGCAGCCGCAGTCAGCCCGATCTGGTGACACAGGGGAGAAGTAAAATTCACAAAGGGTCATTGTTGAACAACGTTCCTCCACGGAATACGACTTATTGTTGGGAAATTGAATGACATTGAAAAATCGGAATGCTCCCCAAAACACATGAATGAACATCCCGTTTTTTAGCGATTGCCCAATCCATCAAAATTTTTACTGCAACCATTGTACTTAGGGCGCATCCATGGTTATGGATATCACGGCAGGCAAATAAAGTGAAAGTCAAGCAATATATGAGAAAAATGGAATAAAACAGTCTACTTGCCTGAAAATCTCAGAAAATCTAACCGAAAAGCTTCCATCGGAGGCTGTGGTGCCGGTGGCTACGACATACGTGGGTCCGGTGACACTGTTATTGATGGTGCAGTTCACGCTCACCTGAAAATGTAAGAAAAACATAAAGGTTACGTGTCATTGTTAAATATTTAGAGTTATTAGAAGAAAATTCAAGAAGTGGTTTTTGAACAAACCACAAGATGGTCTCTCACTCATCATCCACTATCTCCTATCGAGATGTATGAAAGGAAATTATGTCCAACAATTTGCACTGTCTCCAATCAACTTTGGCCGTACGCGTTATCATTCCTAAGTTATTTCAACTTTTCCCTCTTAAGTCGTTAGATTTTTGACCCATTTAATCCGAAATACTTTCCCTATTTATTTCCTAGACAGTTACAGCTTGACAGTTACAGCTTGCTAAGGTTACTTATCCGCATCAATTATTATCCATAAATTAAAGACATTTATTTTATCTATCTCCTACCGAGCCCCATTCAACTGTTTGCATCTCCCTTTCATCTCTCATCCACACTAATTCCTGTGCCCCGCCCACCTGCACCCCGGCCAGCGGGTCGTCCTGTGTGGCGGCATTCTCGCCGTCCAAACATTTGTCGCAAACCACGCGGCCGAGAATCGAGGAGAGAGTCACCGACACGGGAGGCGTGGAAACGGACACCGGAGGAGTCGAGACGGAAACTGGAGGGACAGACACGCTCACTGGAGGTGTGCCCACAGTGATGGGCGGTGTGCCCACACTGATGGGGGGTGTGCCCACACTGATGGGGGGTGTGCCCACAGTAATTTGAGCCAAAGCAGAGGGCAGAATCGTTTGGAGGAGAAGGACACAAATGGAGGCCACAAGCAGCCTGGGAGGTGCCATGGAAGGGGGGGAAGAGGTAAAGGAAGATGAGAGGGTGGAGCAATGAGAGAGGAGAGAGGGGAAAAGGAGAAGTGTGACACCGTAGGAGTGTGAGAGGGAGGGAAATGCGCCAATGGGGAGTGGCGAGAGTGCACACCGTCCATCGGCGGACATCGCCGGATTATATGTTCGTCGCAGGTGTCCAGCGGGAAGAAACAGAGGATGTACGGACAGACGTTTGTCCGTACACCGCCACGCTGTCGTGAACATTTCGCTTGGGAGCGGATGCCGGATGGTCGGTTTGCGCGCCTCACGAATATTCGTGGACAACATCTGCACATACATTTCGGCGCGGCTCATAATGCCAACAGCTTTTGGCCACCCTGACGTCATTTAGATCTGAGATTATCCGTACAATCACACAAACCGACAATTGAAGCTAAGCGCTTTGTGTAATGCGACAAAGAAAAGTTGATTGTAAAAATCCGTCTTGTCGGCGTGTCGCCCGTTCAAACGTTTGAATGCTGAACTGAAAATCAATACGAGTGCACTGTAGCAGGCTCTCGATCCGGAGGAGCAATTTTGTTCTGTACTGTACCGTACGGAACCAGTTACTGCTTCTTGTACGGATATTAGGTAGATGCTAATGCAAACGTTATACATTGTGCAGTCCTATAATACGCGTACTATACACACATTTTTCTAGAAAGACGCTTTATTTCGCACACTAAATTAATGACCCGGCGGTTCAATTCCGAATATTCGTGAGGTGCGGAAATTGGCCATCCGCTCCCAAGCGAAATGTCTTTTGAAATGTCTTTATACTGTAAGCGTCTTTTTGCGAAATGTGCGTATAGTACGCGTACTATTGGACTTCACAAATGTATAACGTTCCCAATTATGTTTATGCAACAACCGAATATCCGTACTAGAGGTAATACCCGGTACGGTACAGAACAAAATTGTTTTCGGGTATTGGGTATGCTTTTGCAATTTTTATACGGACTTGGGGAGATATTCAAGTAAATGTTGTTAACACCCGAAAGCAAAATATTTGGGGAAATATTTGGAGTGAAAGTGGGTCTTTTGTTAATTAGTAATAACAACAATAGTCTCATTTTCCATCATATTTTGTTTTCGTTAGTAGTGAAGGTTTATGATGTTGATACTTTGTAAAGTCTCATTTTTAGATGTTCATCTAAATTCTCTGGCATCAATTTTACAATCAAACCGTTTAACTTGTCCGAATAATTTATTTCATTTATTTTGACTATATTTTTGTCTTCGTTTTACACGATCCACAGGTATGTACTTCAACTACTTCTTTTGAGCCGATTAGGCATGGTTGCACAAGAACCTCAAAAGCCATTTATAATGTTGTTGCAAATGAAAATTGTTTGTCAATTTAGCCACGTTTTGATGGTAAATATCAATCACAATTTAAACGAACGAATAGTGGATGGGCTGGCTACGACATCAAACTCATAGTTGGCGCAACAATTTGTCGATGAGTGTGACAAAAATGTCAAAAAGTTTCGGAGAATTAGAAGAATGGTTGATTGAAAAAGTGTTAAGAAATTATGACGGCAAGTTCTCTTGCTAGTTTATTTTTCTACTAGTGCAAAAAACTTGGAAAGGTATATCGTGGCGTAACGTGTTATATCACTTGTTGATAAACGTAAGGTATTTTGTTATTTAGCTTATTAAACCTTAAGGTATTTTATTAGTTAGCTTGTTTAACCTTAAGCTAATTTGTTATTTGGCTTATTAAACTTAAGGTGTTTTATTACTTAATTTGTTACAGAAGGCGTGTTTTGTTACATGATGGTTTAAGTCAACCCTTGGATGAAAAACTTGCTATTTAAAAAATATGCTCAATTCGGTATGTGTGTCTCCTCGTAAAAAACCGCAAAGTAAGTATTATTTATGGAAAATATGACTCTCAATGAATCGTCTGTGAGAGATCTAGAGAGGCCCAAGTTGTTTAGTGTTCAGATAATCTTGTTGTTAAAGCAGCAACGACCAACAACGAACTGGTACTGCCATTATTATTTCAGCGGGGTCAGAGTATTCCACGCGTCAGTCAGAGAATAAGAAACTATAAAGGTATTTTGTACGATATAATCTTAAAGCCTACGAGTGGCAATCAACGCGGAACAAACGGACAGACCACATGAACATTCGGAAGTCGACGAAACAACATTATATTAGGGTAGGAAGAAAAAAATGACCAATTTTGTTGTCATAAATGTATGCATATTCCTTAGTGAAACATTACAGTAGTCGGTGGTATGTTTCCACTAGGAACATTATGTCGTATATGAAATAGTAGTTAAGTTGCAGAGTTAAGGTTGAAAAGTTTAGAGACAAACCAAGGTTGTACATAACAGAGAACGTTACTTAGGATTAATTGTACCAGGTACTGTAATTGGACAATATGATAGTATACCATACAATAATCCGATTGGTAGTTAAGTAGTTAAAAAGGTGTATTTGTATAAATGAGGATTTAGACGTTTTTAAGAACAACAAGTTCACTAAGTAAAGTGATTTTAAGATTGTCTTTGTAAAAATTAGTGGTTTTCTTTTAGTATTTTCTAGGTCTAAAGAATATAAAATAAAATGCAAAAAAGAAGCATAGATAGTCTTCCTCTATATCTTCTCTCAAGTCCCCACACTTGTCACAGTCACTGAAGACTGGAGAGGGAGTTAGAGCCATGGTTGTCTAGGTAGTCACTGAAGACTGGAGAGGGAGTTAGAGCCATGGTTGTCTAGGTTGCCTGAAGAAGATAGGAAGGAGATGTTGGTAGATTTACCAAAAAGGCTTCACTGACCTAGGATTTGATCCTGGTACCTACCGTCCGTCGGAGTAGCCTGTAGCCGTTAGCTTTGGCCTATAGTCTAAAAACTGTGCTGAGATATATAGGGTGTGACAACTATTTAAAGATGTATGAATAGAGAATTCCATTTAACTGAGCGAACGGGTTCTAAAACATAGATTGAGTTGTAACTATTAGTGTTGGGTAACGGGTAAATTCTTATCGCGATAATTTTGATATTCGATATATCGAATATCAATCGAGCAAACTCCTCGATATATCCTACTGGGACCAACATAAATTACCGCGAAATATATCGCGATATATAATACTTTTTAAATTTTAATATTTTATATAATATGTTATTTAAGCGAAAAAGACAAATTTTCTGATACGTCACGTACGACGTGATTTTCTTTCCGTGACTTAAAGATAGACGCCGCAAAATGTAGCCGACAAAAAAATACTAATTCTGTAATTCATATAATTACTTATTTAGTACGTAGAGAACTTCACATACGAAATGTTCACACTAATTTAGTCAAAGTATGATATGAAAAAAAAATATTGCAAACTGTTCGTTTCAGGCTTTCAAGCAAGAATACCTACCAATCTGCATAATAAATGTGAATTTTTATTTTTATTTTTAATAATTATTTTCTTGAATTGTAAAAAATGTGAAATATGATTATTAATTTTTATTCATTTTTTTTTGAAGTGTACAAAATGTGAAGTTTATTACTTTTTTTTATTAATTTGGAGTAGCAGTAAGCTACAACTACAAGTTGCAGTAGCACTAGTACTGCAGAAGCAATGGTACTAGCAATAGCAGTAGCAATAATAGTTTTTTTTTTTTGAAAAGCCTCGATATATCAACGATACGATATATCGCTGATTTATCGGCTATATATTGCAATATTTATCTTTTCGATGTATCGAAGCAATATATAGATTATCGAGTACTTGAAATTTGATAGATAGCTATATTGCGAGCTAAGGTACTGCAAGAAATAAATGTTACGAACATTTATTTCAACGGCTAATATTACAGTCGGTTTGTGATCGGACGGCCACGGCGCAAGGCAACATTGAAGAATGGCCGCTTTGGCAATTTTCGATCATTGCCACACCATGTGACACGTGGCGCTTTCTCATTGGGTTGTAGGATTTCAGAAGAGCATCAGAACAAGCTCGAATGTGACAACCGTCACCTTCTAGGCAATGCCGTACGATGGTCGTACAAAATGTACTCTGGCACCACATGTACAATGATCTGATTGGTGTCGTACCCTAGTAGTAGAGGGTTTAGAGAGGGGTTTAGGACTTAGGAAATATGTTGTAGCCGCCTCTCTACCAGAGTGCTTTTGTACAAAAGGTCGTCTTACACCATCAATAACTTACTGCTCAAGGGAGCGAATTCAAAGATTATTTTTGTAGCAGACTCAGGG
>JBBHKE010002303.1:0-37500 GCA_037447655.1 Zygnema cylindricum
GGACTTGCAGGCAGCCATTGTTGTCTCATACAGGTAAGGAGACAAAGCATAAGCTTTAAATTCATGCAAAACTTAGGCAGTCCCTAATTGGACTTGAACCGGTGACCTACGGATATTGGCCGTACAACGTAGCCGTTAACCTTATCCACTAGGTCCTAACAAAACGATATACATACTGGGTTTGGTATTTATTTATAATGTGACACGTCGGCATACTTCACCTTAACATATTACAAGACGAAACAAACATGAAACGTGCGAGACCGCACAAAAAATAAAGTACCGCACGAAACGACATCAAATTTCAACAGACGGAATTGAAAGATGTTCGCGATCGACGGCTCGAGGATGAGCCAAAATTCTGGAATGGTTTTTGGCGGTTTTCTGAGCATATGTCGGCGGGTGACACGTGGCGAAGGATGATTGGACAACGGGTATCACCGAGGGAGCAACTTCGGTTCCGAAACTGACACGCGTCAGCGGAGCGGCCATGCCGTACTATGACCGTACAAGAAGTACAGCGGTACCCGTACCTTCTTGTACCTTACAGTCATTTGATTGGATAGGCACACTAGTAGTAGGCTTAGAGAGGTAGTTTAGGACTTAGAATATTTATTGGATTCAGCCTCTCTCCCAGAGTGCTTATGTAAATTTAGGCCATCTTTGGCCGGCCATAACTTAATGCTTCGGTGAGCAAATTCAGTGATTCTTTTTGCAGCGGACTCAAGGGAGTCCAGGCTACTTACAAGTGTAAGTGGTCAGTGTTTTTGCGTCCAAGGGTGGGACTTATTCACTGTCAAAGTCAAAAGTGCATATACTATCCTATAGGCTTCACATAAGCTGGACATTCTGTGTACCAATGGAGGTCACAGAATTACAATTACCAAATCCTCAGTCAAGGAGTTCTTGATAACCGTGAGACACTCATGAGTTTTCCTTTTCAATCCATTTGATGTTTCTGCCAAGGTATCGTCCACCACATCCATTAGCTCCATCATCTCGAAGTAGCTTTCGAGTGCATCCTTCCACTAGTGATATTTTGATCCATCGAATATAGGTAGCCATGAATGTGGGCCCATAGCCTGTTGTCCATAGCCTATTTCAGCCATGGACTACACTCGGAAGCACCACAGACTACCCTTCAAACAGCTGTGTTTCAGAAAACACAGATTACTCCACAATAAATAAAATCCCCTCAAACTGCACCAATAGGCAGTATACTATAGACACTGTAAGTTCCCAAAGTTACATTGAAATCCACCAAGTAATCTAGAAGATATAAGCTCTAGAGTTTCACAAAAACAGCTGACAACTTCACAAACTAACCATTTAGACCTCTCACAGAATCTTACATAAATAATAGAATAGAATGAAACTGCACACAAATATAGATTCTGTATCATAAAATAACTTCACAAAGTTTCACATGAAAACTCCAAACAGGGTGATCCCAGCAACAGGTTAAAGATGTAGAAAACAGTTTGCCATTGCTTTGATAAACTTAATGTGATAATCAAAATAATCTAAGTCCTACAAGGTATACTCAGAGAGTTCACTATTGAATGTATAGAGGAATACCAGCCGTACGGTATCTACCATCTACCTAAACTACTGTAAGTATACCCGAACAGTTCGAGGTATGTCACACTGAACAAATCTAAACTAATAAACTAATTAGTAAAAAGACAAACCTATGTTGTACAAAATGTTTACACTATTTTTTTGAGACAACTCCTGGCAATGAAGATGAAGAAGATGCAGCAGTAGTCATCGTAGAACAAATCAAGAGAGGAAGCTTCCACAAATACCGATGGCTGAACAGAAACTTTGACAGACTATAACTTTCATAAAAACGCTCTAATGGTCCTGAAAATATAACACAGTGTATATAACATACAAAAAAACACACACACAAAATTTCAATCAATTCCGCCAAAAGATCTGTGAGATATGTAGAAATGAAATTACAAAAAACTGAGTGTACAGTTTTCATATCATTTGTTCCTAAAAATCAAATTCACTAAGTCATACTTCTTTACACCGAAACTACACTAAGCTGTACGGAGGCATTCCAGTCGTAAACCTAACGTTCTATCACAACAAAAAACTCACTATGAACCAAGTTCTATTCTACCAAATATTTACACCGAAGTTTAGACAACGTAAAGTGATAATGATCTAGTCACGCCTCGTCACTATTTGTTGGCGGCGGCTGTCAGCGGTCCGATTAGAGGATTTGGCACCGTAGAACTGACTTCACGAAGTCCCGTGGTCCTGCCGAATTTCCTTACGTCCACGGAGGACATACTCACGCATTCTCCTAAGTGACAACGCGTGTCCCAAGTGTGAATGAACCGTGAACTCCCAACTTCACTGTCACACTAATTTTGGTAAGTACTGAACCGAACTAAACCAAAAAAGCTTAAGTCATGAACAACTTTCTCTCCCTCACAGCTGAAGCATAAAGAGGACTAAAGCTTTCTAAAAACAACACACACCGACATCTCCACAATCTTTGTACGTCAAAAACCAAGCTACCACTAAGCAACCACTTAAATAAATATCATTACCCACAATCTATACTAGTTATATTATCCGCAGCTGCGTCAGCTGCTTTGTCCGTACGGATCATATCAAGGTAACCCCAGCTGCGTTGAGTTGTCTGCGTCGCAGCTGCTCCGTACAGGCGGCGCATATTCATCCAAGATAACCGCAGTTGCGTTGTCCTGTCTGCGTCGCAGCTGCGACGTACCGGCGGTGCCTATTTCTTCATTTCGTTTATTCCACATCGGATCCCTTAGCGATCCGCCGTCCATTTGTCAATGCTTGTTCACGCCACTCAATGATTCTTTTACATTACTTATATTATATCCGTTCGTTCGCGCCCCTAATCCATGAATCCATTCGATCCTCCACGCTGAATTCCATTGTGCACGCACTGTTGCATACGCACGAAACAAACTTTTCAAAACAACACAGGACATATATAGGTTGAAGGTAACGCAACTAGTACAGTGGTAATTTCAATTTTTTGGTACGGTTGAAGATTTTCTCGTTTTTTTCTAAGTTATGAAGGAAAACAACAGAAAAATAATTATAACTTTAGCCCTCGCAAAAATACCCTTATCGGTAGTGTACTGTAGTTGGTTTAGGAGCAATGAATCGAGACCCCTATGTAACAGTAATAAAGGATTAAAATTGTTTATAAATGAGTATTTAAATGTTTCGTATATAAACTTTTGAATTTGTTAGACGTCCACAAAAGAATTTCACGTGTCAAAGTTGTATTTTAAAAGTTATAGCGATTCGTGCATTTAGGCGACAGCGCTAGGTCAAAATAACAAATGAGTGTTCGTTGTAGCGGGATATTAGTAGTGGAATTTATGGCGTACGTGTGATTAAGTATTAATTGTCGTTTGGTATGTATGATGGTTTGTTTCGTACAATTTTCAAAATGTAGAGTCATAAGTTAAATTATGTAAGTGTACTTTCGCATTTTCTAAATTCATAGTTATTTTCTTTTGTTTTCCTCCATAACTAAGAAAAAAACCATAAATTCCGCAGATGTACCCAAAAAATGAAGTTACCACCGTACAAGTTGCGTTACCTTGAAACTTTAAAAGTATTGTTCTACAACTATAGTTGCAAGAGGAGAACCAGTAGTAGTAGTGGAAGTAGACATGGAAGACAACAGAAACTATCAAGCACCTACTCAACAGACAACTTTCAGCTTACACAAAATATGACTCAAAAAGCCAACATGCCTCAAATTTCTCACAGCAATACACAACAGAGTAAACTCACAATTCCCAAAATTGAAGCCCAAATGACTAACTAAAAAATAAGACATGACTCATGGAAGTTTCCCAAAACTTCCTTTAAAATGTCATAATCCAAAAACTGGATGTAACAAAAGTTCCTAAGTCCTAAACTATATACTCATAGTGTGTATCTACTGGTCACACTAATTTGGGTGGTCGTACTATAGTACTATCCTGACTTACGACAAACTATACAACCTGTACGTCACTGTACCACGATTACCCTCAAAACCCTAATCAATACTTGTCGTTAAATGAACAGTGTAATCACTAAATTCTAATGCACTAAACGTTAACAATATGTTTTCCAAATATTTACAAATAGAGCCTGTACAATTTATGTTGTCGACGCTTAGTCAGCATTAATCATAAAAGTCCAGATAATTGTTGGTTAGAGGTACGGACGCCCTCATTGCGTACGGCGCACGTAGTCATTGTGGTCTTCACTTTAATCGCGTCCATCAAATTGGTTCGAATCGACGACATACTTTCGATCTTTCACAATTCTTCTCCCGGATGTGCGGCTTTGTATTCGTCCGTCCGATTCACTTGTGTGCGTACACTATGCTTCGTTATTTGTGTTCCCACATGAATCGCGTCCGTCGACACAATTCGAAATTAATGATCATAATCGGTATTGTACCATTCATATCCAAAATATTCGGTCAACATTCCGTTTGTCTAATCTAGCGAATCCACTTGTCCACTGCATGACGCGTGTATCGAGATGTCAGCGTTACTCCGTAAAACCTCTATATGCCTTTCTTGTCGACACGCGTCCCTGTAGAGGTATAATACACTCTATTGTACTTTTGCTACTGTAACACTAACAAAGGTAAGTATTACACAAAACTATTCAAAAAAATTCTAAGTCCTTTTGGATTCCTCTCAAAACTTTATCTACTGAAATAAATATTTGAATTTACAACACTCCCCTAAATCTTTAGACTCAGTTACTCACTTAGTCCAATAGCTTCTCTACAAAAATGCAACTTAGGAGCAGGAAGAGCTTTAATCAACATATCAGCCACCATCTCCTCATCCGGTAAATAACACAATTTAATCATTTTTGCAAGCACTTTTTCTTTGACAAAGTGAAGTCTAACATCCATGTGTTTGCTTTTAAAATGATGACTTGGGTTACAGGTGTTGTTTTTGAAAAGTTAGTTTTGTGCCTACGCAACATTTTGTGCGCACGCGACGTTTCGTGCAGTGTTTTAATCTGTAAGTACTAACTTGATATAAACGTGGAGGTTTGAATGAATTTATGGGTTGGGGGAGTAGTTCTACGGATAATATTAAAGTGACGTGTAGGTCAAATTGGGTGGCGCGAACAAGCATTCGAAATGGACGGCAAATCGTGAAGCGATCTGACGTGAAACATTACGAAGTGTTTTATATGAAACATAATAAGACATACCAAATTTATGAAAAAGAATGGCATGTCATAGAATCTATTTTTGGGACAAGTGTACTTTATGTTTGACAAGCGCATTTATGGCGAAGGACGAGGTCGAGGTTCGAAGAAGATTTGGTCGGTTGATGTCGTTTCGTCAAGTGGACTTTGGTACCATGTGGCGCAACATCAAGGGTGCCGAATAACATCTACGGACAGCGGACAAAGGCCGTCGTTATTTTTTCAAGGAGGGGGACGCGAAATCGCGTCAAATCACACGATGTATTTTTGGAAGTCCCATGTGCTTTCGAAAAATTTGAGGACTCATGTGACTTACTCAACATAAGATCCGATGTCGGTGTAAGTATTTCGAGCAACAACGTTTTGTCTATTGCACATTATAAATTAGTGTTTCACTGTTCTATTAGCGACAAGTAGCAATTAGGGTTTAGACGTACCTCAGGTACATTATACATACATTATTTTAATCTTGTACACTACTTAGTGACACGTGTTGCTCAAGGATTAGTGTAGGACCTTGTTGGTTACTGTGTGAGTATAACTTGTAGGACTTAGTTTATTTTAGTATCACAATCAAGTTTTATCAAAGTAATGGCAGACTGTTTTTATGCAAATTTGACCTGTTGATGTGATCACTCTAATTGATGTTTTGATGTGAAACTTAGTGAATACATTGTATGATCTAGAAAATATATGTGTGTATAGTTTCAGTCTGTTTTCTTATCTTTGTAGAATTTTGTGAGAAGTTTACCTAGTTAATTTGATAAGTTGTCAGTTGTTTTTGGGAAACTTTGGAGCTTGTATCTTCTAGATTCCTTAGTGGATTTGGCTGTAACTTTGGGATATTGTAGTTTGTATTGTATTCTGCATATTGGGGAAGTTTGAGATGATTTCATTTTTTTTGAAGTAATATGTATTGTCTGAAACATAACAATTTTTGGTGGTAGTCTGTGGTGCTTCCGAGGGTAATCCATGGATGAAATAGGCTATGGACAACAGGTTATGGGCCCACACCCATGGCTACACATATTTTATGGATCTAACTATCACTACTGGAAGTGTGTGCTTGAGAGCTAGTTCGAGATGATGGAGCTAATGGATGTGGTCGATGGTAATCTAGCCGAAACATCAAGTGGGTTGGAAATGAGTGTTTAAAGGTTATCAAGAACTCCTTGACCGAGAAACTGGTAATGACATGTCTAAAGTTGAAAAGTGCAGCTGAATTATGGAAATGCTTAGAATGTAGGTATTCACAGACTTTTGTGTATCACTGGTTTAGTAGTGCCACTAAACTTTTTGGATATAAGTATGTAGGCGGAAGCATGGTGGAATATTATGCTGGTATAGAAAGATTGTTTGCAGAAAATGCTTTGGCACGAGGATGCTATACAGATGCTCAATAATTTGTTTTATTAATGAGAAGATTACATAGTGACTAAAGAGATGCATCAAATAGAATAGCTCAAATTGATAAAAGGGATTGGACCTTAAGTCAAGCAATCTGCATAGTGCTAGATGAAAAAGATTGGAAAAAGTTTTTTGGGAGGAATAAGGAGGTCTCTAAGTCTCAGTTTCATAAAATTAGAAGTAAAAGTGAATCCGTAAATAGGCTTAAGAATTGTTTTTACTGAAATGATTTAGGACATACCTTCAAGGTATGTCCATCATATAAAAATGCATGTGTTACATGAAATTTCAGAGATGGATGGGACAACAACCAAGTTCTACCCTAAAAAAGGAGGGAACCAAGTGCTTTTATGAGTGAGAGACAAGCCTCAACGGATGACAAAATGCTTACACCTTTGGTTGACAAATTTGTTTTCTTGCCGATTGTTTGTGATTTTCGGAATATGGTGAAAGAGGAAGAAAGGGAAAATTATGTTGTAACCGAAAATGGAGTAGAGAAAGAGGTGACAGAAAACGATTCGCTTAATGTCAATTTTTCTTATGACAGATTGGTGAGTGACACAAAAGGAAGAGGTTAGTGAAATAAGAGGAGTTGAATGAAGTGAATGGCACCCAGAAGTGGAAGTGGAAAGGACTAGAAAAATTGTTGTTACAAAATATAGCGAGGAGAAAAAAAGGGTGAAAAAGACTCGCTTATACTGAATCTTTTTAGTGATAGATTGTTGTGTGAAAATTACTTACAAGGGAATGAGATTATTGAAGAAAGGAGAGAAAAAAGAAGTGAAATACACTTAAAATTGGATGCAAAATATTCTTTAAATATAGAAAATACTAAACTAAAAACAAAGGAGAAAGAAGGGCCAAGAGAAGATGATAAGATAATTAGAGTAAGAGAGTAGAATGATGAGAGAAAAAATGGTGGATTGGCACAAAATGGGAAAGCACAAATAGAAAATAGAAAGAGATTAGTGCCGCTGAAATGCAGAGGAATCAAAAGGAAAAACTTTAGGATAATAACTCTACAAGGGAGTGAAAAAACTACGGAAAAAGACCAAAAATTAGTGAGAAGAATCACAATTTATAGAGGTAATGGGGAGGCAACCAATGGAAGAGGTACAAAGTCTATGTGGAGACTAGAAAGTATTAAGAAAGCAAAAAGAAGTTATAAATTAAGGAAGACCAGCTAGAGAAGAAACCAACTCCAAAGGCGACCACACAAAGACCGGAAATTCCATTTTTTTGGGGGGAAAAACCGACACATACTATGGGAAAAATCATTGTTTAAACGGGAGAAAAATTGGAGTGACTGGTATGGTGACTAAAATTCTAACAAAGTCTTAGATTTGCCAATGTATGAATGCTTAAAAACTAAGAAATCCATAACTTAGGAAGAGTGTTGTTTTTGTAAATTTTTGGGTGTTTAGTAGTTGAGGTTGTGAGAGGGAATCTCCAACTCTAAATATTTTCTAAGTCCTTGCTTTCTGTATCTACCTCCATTAGAGTAGAAAGATATGCAGATGGAGTGAAGTACTGAGTCTAAAGCTTTAAAGGAGTGTTGAGTTTGAAAGCTTTAATTCTTAGTTTTTAGGACTTAGAATACTTTTGGTCTATGTCATTGTAATAATTACATTAATTAGTCTGACAGTTGCCTTAGTACTGAAGAGTGTATTGTACTTCTACAAGGACACACGTCGACATATGAGGACTGTGCAGGTATTTCGAAATGTCACCAACGCTCACACACACGTGTCAAATAACGAACGAACAGACTCACAGAGTTAGACGGCCAAAGTCTAAACCAAACATCCAGTAAAAGTACTATACGATATTCAATTAGAACGTTGATTCGAAAATTTAATCGGAAAAAAAAAAATATATATATATTGAAATTTGAAAGGTATATGAAGGTAGCGGAAGCGTTGGTGGAATTAGGAGGAACTTGGTTGGAGGCAGTCTGCGGGTTCAATTGAAGGAGGCACATGGAAGAGATGTGTAACAATTGATGGCATGTGTGACAGCTAGTGACGTGGCTCCATGGATGCACGAATCTAAATTTTCGGGGGAGTGTTGTTTTTGAAAAGTTAGTTTCCTGTGTACGCGACATTTTGTGCGCACGCGACGTTTTGTGCGGAGTTTTAATCTGTAAGTACTAACTTGATTTAACTTGGAGGTTTGAATGAATTTGCGGGTTGGGGGAGTAGTTGTACGGATAATATTAAAGTGACGTGAAGGTCAAATTGGGTGGCACGAATAAGCATTCGAAATGGACGGCAAATCGCGAAGCGACCTGACGTGATACATTGCCAAGTGTTTGATATGAAACATAATAAGACAGATAAAATTTATGGAAAAGCACAGCACGCCATAGAATCCATTTTTGGGACAAGTGTACTTTATGCTTGACAAGCGCATTTATGGCGAAGGACGAGGTCGCGGTACGAAGAAGATTTGGTCGGTTGATGTCGTTTCGTCAAGTGGACTTTGGGACCACGTGGCACGACATCAAGGGTGCCAAATAACATCTACGGACAGCGAACAAAGGCCGTCGTTATTTTTTCAAGGAGGGGGACGCGAAATCGCGTCAAATCACACAATGTAGTTTTGGACGTCCAGGATGCTTTCGAAAAAATCGAGGACTCATGTTGACTTACTCAACATAAGATCTGGTGTCGGTGTAAATATTAGTAGCAACAAAGTTTTCTCTTTTGCACATTATAAATTAGTGTTTCACTGTTCTATTAGCGGCAAGTAGCAATTAGGGTTTGGACGTACCTCAGGTACATTAGACATACATTATTTTAATCGTGTACACTACTTAGTGACACGTGTTGCTCTAGGATTAGTGTAAGACCTTGTTGGTTTCTCTGTGAGTATAGCTTGCAGGGCTTACTTTATTTTAGTATCACAATCAAGTTTTATCAAAGTAATGGCAAACTGTTTTTATGCAAATTTGACCTGTTGGTGTGATCACTCTAATTGATGTTTTGAAGTGTAACTTAGTGAATACATTGAATGATCTAGAAAATATATGTGTGTATAGTTTCAGTCTGTTCTGTTATCTTTGTAGAATTTTGTGAGAAGTTTACTTGGTTAATTTTATAAGCTGTCAGCTATTTTTGGGAATCTTTGGAGCTTGTATCTTCTAGATTCCTTAGTGGATTTGGCTGTAACTTTAGGAGTTTGCAGTTTCTATTGTATTCTGCATATTGAGGAAGTTTGAGGTGTCTTTTTTTTTTTTGAAGTAATGTGTGTTGTGTGAAACAAAATAGTTTTTGGGGGTAGTTTGTGGTGCTTCCGAGGGTAATCAATTGCTGAAATTGGCTATGGACAACAAGAGGCAATGGCATTGGCTGCATGGTTGTCACACCAGATAGACCGAGGGCATGTTTTTATATACCTAAGTTCTTGTAAAATAGAATTAACCCATAAGAGCTCCTTGAGGGCAAAAGTTGTTGCCATGTATTCTTACTACATTGTGGATTGAGCTGTAAGCTTTTGTAATTTGCTACTCCAGCAGCAAGTTCCATCTCCAATATAAAAAACAAAACCGGTTGTAGATTTTTGGCTTGGCATGTCCCCATAGCTAGCGTCACTCCACGTCTGTATTTTCACTTCTCCTCCTCCGAGTAGATGCTTAAGATTTCTAGTACCTGTAAGATATCTCAACACCCTTTTTGTTACTTCCCAATCTGCCTTTTTAGGATTTTGCAGACTTCTACTCAAGACCCCCACAGTTTTTGCAATATCAAGTCCCGTATATTTTATAAAATATATAAGACTTCTAACTACCTGTCTATATGGCTTTGAAGCTATAAACTCCTCCTCCCCTAACTCAGACTCTCACACACCATAATGCCTAAATTTAGATCCCTTCCTTCAAATTTTTGCCTGAATTCCATGGGAGTTATAGATCCCTTTAAATCTTTCATTTCAAATCTTTTCAGCATGTTACCTATTGCTTCTTTCTTAGTCAACATAATTAGTTTTTTGTTTTTTTGTCTCTTTCTACTTGTTTACCTAAGATATAGTTTGCCTCACCGAGGTCCTTCATCTTAAACCTAGACCTTAAAGCCGATTTAATACTGTTTATTTCATCCATTGACTTACTTATTAATAGTAGGTCATCCACATATATTGCAATGTATACTATCCCATCCTCTCCTAGTAAGACATATACACAATGATCTGAGCTAATTCTTTTAAATCTTAGCCCAGTCAAAAACTCATCTAATTTCAAATTCCATTGTCGCGGGGCTTGTTTTAGCCCATACAAAGATTTCATCAATTTATACACTAATTATTCCTTTCCTTTTTCTACATTCATTTCAGGTTGCTTCATATAAATGGTTTTTTCTAACTGTTCATGCAAGAAGGCCGTTTAATTATCTATTTGATGTATTTCTATATTCTCTATGGATGCTAGACTTAGCAGAATTGTGACAGTGGGAAATCTGATAAATGGAGAGAAGGTTTCTTTAAAGTCAATACCTTCTTTTTCATTGTACCCTTTGGCCACCAGTCTGGCGGTATACCTTTCAATGGTGTTGTCCGGATTCAGCTTCACCTTGAATACCCATTTGTTGCCGATGGCTTTTCTACTCGGAGGAAGATCCACCAGCTCCTATGTCTGTGCTTCCATAATAAACTTCATTTCATCGTTTGCTGCCTCGATCCACTAATTTCTCTCAGGTGATGAAAAGGCCTCCTGAATCGTTAGAGGCTCCTGTGTAGCTGCAAAAAAATCAAAGTGAGAGCTTGCTTGTAGAAGACTGCTAGATCTTCCCCCCCTGGAAATTTTGAGTCTGAAATCGTTGGTAGCCTCTGATTTTTCTGTTTTGTTTGAACCGTGACCTGAGGTGGTACTCACGGTGTAGTAGTTCCTTCCACCTGAGTTGTTAATTGTGGTGAATCATCGTGTGAGGTACCAGGAATTGAAAGAAGAGGTGTCACTTTCGGTAGAGTAAATCTTCGAGTATGGTGAAACAACATATTCTGTTTTTCCTTTGGGTTGATCGGCATTTTAAATAAGTCAACCAACTCTTATTCATCTTTAATCAGGATATTCCTAGAGATAATTACTTTTTTTTTTTCAAATACAAAAACGGTATACCCTTTTGCATTATCATCATACCCCATGAAAATCCGAGGTAAACCTTTAGCCTCCATTTTCCATCTATCCTATGAAGTGTATAGAATAAAACACTTGCTCTAAAAAACATAAGTGACTAACTTCAGGTTTTTCTCCTGTCTAAAGCTCATAAGGTGTAGTGCTAACAAATATAGAAGCAATTCTGTTCTTAATATAAACAACACAGTTAAGTGCTTCAACCCAAAATTTCAAATCTAGCCTTTTATCTGCAAGCATGGACCGAGCAATCTCTGTCACTGTCCTATTTAATTTTTTTAGAAATATCATTCTATTCTAGTGTATATGGAACTATAAGATTGTGACTGATTCCTTCTTGAAGGAGAAATTCTTTGAATTCCTTTGATGTGTATTCTCCCCTATTGTCCGATCTCATCGCCAATATTGGAACTCCATGAAGCTTTTCCGCCCACGCTTTGTAGTGCTTGAAGTGAGTGAACACTTCACTTTTATGCTGCATGATCTAAACTTTAGTGTACCTCGAGTAGTCATCTGTAAATATGACCATATAGTTGTTGAAATTTAACTATTTTTTAGGTTTGTATTTTTTTATATGTTTAAGAGATAGTATTAAAAGGTTTTAAAGTTTCTACCTGGTGCTTGGAAATACTTCTTTCTCTATGTACTTGTCGTAGTCACTGAGAGATAGAAGAAACTCCATGTCTACCCATAGAGAGTCAAGGAGAGAGGTAAGATGGTTGAAAGTATACTCTGCAAAAATGTAGGTGGACCATTCCGAACTTGAAACGGGATCAATGGTCCGCTAGTATAGACGGTAGTACTATCCTATATATATATAAAGGCTGATGATGATATGAGGATTGACTTTTATATAATCAGATACAACGCAAGGAGAGAGAAAGAGAAAGAAGTATTTAAACGATAGATATGTGTGATCCTTCTAGGATTTGATCCTAGTTCCTTCGAGATGTATGACGTACGGCGTAGCCGTGAGTATTATCCCGTAGGTCTTAATGAAACGATACATGTTTTAGGTTTGAAATAATATTAGAGCTTGTACTAATCTACATACTGCGTTTTGTGGATTACGAAACGAAACGACGTTGAATTTAACGGACGCGATTAAATGTGGTTTCAAGATCTGACGGCTCACGGTGGAGCTAACGCACCGGCGTGAACATTTGGTGGTTTGTGAGCTAATTTTGGCGGATGACACGTGGCACGCCATGATTAGACAAAGGGTATTACAGGGGGAGCAATTACGGCTCAGGAACTGACACGCGTCAGCGGAGCGGCCATGCCGTACTATGGCCGTACAAGAAGTACAAGGCTACCTATACCTTCTCGTACCTTACAGTCTTTGGATTGGCTAGGGTACACTAGTAGTAGGCTCAGAGTGGTAGATTAAGACTTAGAAAAAATTAGGTAGTCGCCTCTCTCCTAGAGTGCATTTGTATTTATTGGCCAACTTTGATCAGCCATAACTTAATGCTCGGGTGAGCAATTTTAGTGATTCTTTTTGCTGCGGACTCAAGAGGGTCCAAGCTACACAGGAGTGTATTTGGTCAGAGTTTTGGTTGCCAGGGTGGTGGTACATCTAAGGGAAAGTCAAAGTGGGGAATATTGTCCAAATCACATGTTCAATCTTTACATTCTTTGATTGAACTGAGTACACAAAAGGTCTTGTTTTCACAATGGTAAATCTGTATTGGGGTTTTGCCTGTCAAGGTGTCATTCATTTGGGTGTGTATCAACTTGGAGTCCGCAGTATCTAGATAAAATTCTTTGGGTCTACGATTTCTGTGTGGCAATGGAGCCTATAAAATTTCAATAGTGGACGCCTCCAACCGAAGCCACTTGTGAAGATCTGAGAACATCAAAATGTATTAGTTGCAAAACTCTTTCCGATATGTGGTCTGTTTCCTGTGGAAATGGCAATCTGTGGATCTTGCCAAGTGAACAATTATCACATGATTTTATAGGATGAGAGGTGAGAGTAACTCCATCAACTTTTCTCGAATTCACCATGTTTTTTAGACTATCATAATTTATGTGTCCTAATCTTTTATGCCACAACTCATTTTCAGATTGGACACTTGAGTAAAAATCATCATTTTCCTTATATTCTGCCATGTCCATCCGTTACATTTTGCTAGCATCTCTAGTTCCTGTAAGTGTTACTTTTCCTTTCTTGCTAACAACATGTCTACCTCCTTCCAAAATGACTTCAAAGCCTTTGCTCTCCACTAAATATGTAGAGAAAGTATTATTTTTAAAGTTTAGAACATACAAAACATTGTGAAGAGTTCTCTCTACCAACTTTCCCCCCACATCTACCATTATAGATACATCACCCTAAGCTGAGGTTTGAACACTCATCCCAGAAGTATAGTATATAATCTTTGGGCATTTTTGCAGCAAATTTGTAAAAGCCGCCTTGTTCCAGCACATGTGGGTCGATGCTCGTGTGTCCAATATCCATCCTGCATCCTTAGGACTTGTTGATATTTGAGTATTTTCTAGGTCTATTTTAGGATAGAAAATAGTAGAGGCAGTTTGCTTATGACTCCCTTCTCTATGCCCCCACACTTGTTGTTGTCACCGAAGGCTAGATAGGGAGCTAGAGCTATGGCTGCCTAAGCTCTCCAAAGAGACATAAGTAGATAACGCTAGATATACTAAAAGGGTATTTGATGGACCCAGAATTTGATCCTGATACCTACTGTCCATCAAATATCCGGTAGCCGTTTGCTTTTTCCATTTAGTCTAAGATTAGTGCTAAGACATTGTGGGTTTGACAGATATTGAAATAGTTACTTGTAGGGTTTTTCATTTAACTTGAATACGGTTTATAGGGCATAAAAACAATTGTACTTTTAGTACCGGAAGAAAAAAAAGTACGGATATTTGTATCGACGATTTAGATACAATTCCGATTTGAATCAATGGCCATGGTGCGAGCCGGGATTCCGGAGTGGGTGGCGTGGCGTTTATCGAGCACCGCCACTCCGGATGACATGTGGGAAAATTCTTAAAGGATTGCGGGTTATCCGAAAAGAAAGATGACAACTCTGGATGTGACAAATGTCACATTATGGCGATGTCGTACAAGGACTGTACAAAAAGTAATCTGGCGCCTGTACTTTTTTGTACGATACAGTTGTATGATTGGTCCGTACCTTGTACCTCGTACAGTCGTATGATTGGTTCCGTTTTGACGTAGAATTTCAACGGTCAACATGGAACGACGACCGTTGAAATTCAACGGTCAACAAAGATTAATCAGGCGAGTCAAAATGACACGTGGCATCATCATATACGATGCCTAAGAAGAAAGGGAAAGAACGACGAAGACTTTTTTGCCACGTGGCAGACCGAAAGTGGTGCCGCGTAATTACGTACATATAGTATGGTGGCTACCGTACTTTAGATGTACTTTATGTAGTGTGCGATAATCTGATTGGTATAGAGGGGCTATGAGGGGTTTTAGGACTTAGAAATTTTTGGTAGGTAGCCGCCTCTCTTTAAGAGCACCCTTTCTATAAAAGGCTCACTTTGAGCAGTCATAACTCTAACCTCAATTGACCAAATTCATTGATTCTTTTTGTTGCGGACTCAAAGGAGTCCAGGCGACGTAGAGGTGTTGTTATTTAGAGTGTTTGCTTGCTAGGGAGGCTGCATTTTTTAAGGGAAATTTAAAGTGGGGAATGTTACTTAAAACTCATATTCTAACATTGCATTCTGTTGTGGAACTGAGCACACAGAAAGTCTTATTTAATAGGGGTGAAAATGTAATGGGGTTTTGATTGTCAAGGGGTCAATCATTTAGGTTTACTCAAACTTAGAGTCAGCACTATCTAGATTAGCTTCTTTGGATCTGCGAATTCTGTGTGGTAATAGAGCCCATAAAATTTCAGGACCTTCCATTGTTGCCGCCATAGCAAATAACTCTGCTTCCTCTTGCTCATTCAAGCTTAAAGACTCTTATGCATCAACTGCAATAGCTGAAAAGAGAGCTTTTCCACGAGTAAGATTTCCAGAAAACCTCTGTGATATTGGCTTTGCTGCCAACCCGGCATGATATTGGTTTTGCTGCCAACCCGGCATGTACAAACCTGTCTCATTAGCCTTTTTCAACTAAGGACAGTACCTGTATCCATGAACATTCTCAAAACAATAAAAACAAGCAATAGAAGATTGTCAATTTGGCCTCTGATTAAACTGATTAAACTAATTAAACTGATTAATTTGATTAATCTGATTATAACTTTGGTTAAACTGATTCCTAATCTAATTAAATTGAGCTCGTTTGTCAATGTCTGTTGGAAAATTTTCAGCCTTTCCTTCTCCTTCAAAGAGTATAGTATTTGACTCTTCATTTAATATAAGATTGTATGCTAATTGAAATGACCAACTAGCTTTATCATGACTCTTTAACTGAGCAGACACACCTTTCATGCTACTAGGAAGTCCTCTAATAAGCAGAGTTGCTTGCTGAAACTAAGGAAATGACCCCCCAGCAAAAGAATGTCCATAAAAAAGTGCACAAAATTTGTCACAATACTCGACCATAGCCCCCCCTGAGTATTTGTATCCCCAAATTTTTCCAGCCACATAGAGCTCCACTTGGACATTCGCTTTCTCAAAAGCAGATTTCAGTGATGTCCAAATCTCCTTCGCCTTCTTCATTTTCAGGCGAGACTTGACCAGGTTTTTTGAAATATAAAGAATTAGATTGTTCCTTGCCATTGAATTCTTTTTCGCCCAACTCGGATCTGTTTCATAAAAGGAGCCATCCAAGACCCCCAATAAGTGAGTAGTTTCAAACTAAGATTCAACCATCGACGCCCAATACGCATACTTTTGGCCATTAAAGATAAGAATTCTTGACAAAAGGCCCATAACCTATTGTTCTACAAGCAGAGTTGCAGGAGGAGAACCAGCTGTAGTAGTAGAAGTAGACATGGAAAACAACAGAAACTATCAAGCACCTACTCAACAGACTACTTTCAGCTTACACAAAACATGACTTAAAAAGCCAACATGCCTCAAATTTCTCACAGCAATACACAACAGAGTAAACTCACAATTCCCAGAATTGCAGCCCAAATGACTAATTAAACGATAAGACATGACTCCTGGAAGTTTCCCAAAAACTGCCCTTAAAATGTCATAATCCCAAAACTGGATGATACAAAATTTCCTCAGTCCTATACTATATACTCACAGTGTGTGTCTACTGGTCACACTAATTTGGATGGTTGTGCTACACTACTATCCTGACTTACGACAAACTATACAACCTGTACGTCATTGTACCACGAGTACCCTCAAAACCCTAATTAATAATTGTCGTTAAATGAACAGTGTAATCACTAAATTTTAAGGCACTAAACGCCAACAATGTGTTTTCCAAATATTTACAAATAGCGTCTGTACAATTTATTTTGCCAACGCTTAGTCAGCATTAATCATAAAAGTCCAGATAATTGTTGGTTAGAGGTAGAAACACCATGAGTGCATACGGCGCACGTAGTCATTGTGGTCCCCACTTTAATCGCGTCCATCGAATTGGTACGTATCGATGAATTACTTTTGATCTCTCACAATTCTTCTCCCGGATGTGCGGCTTTGTCTTCTTTCGTCCGATTCACTTGTGTGCGTACAGTATGCTTCGTCATTTGTGGTCCCACATGAATCGCGTTCGTCAACACGATTCGAAATCAATGATCATAATCGGTATTGTACCATTCATATCCGAAATATTTGGTCAACATTCCGTTTGTCTGATCTATTGAATCCACTCGTCCACTGAGTGACGCGTGTAACGAGATGTCAGCGTTACTCCGTAAAACCTCTATATGCTTTTCTTGTCGACACGCGTCCCTATAGAGGTACAATGCACTCTATTGTACTTCTACTACTGTAACCCTACTAAAAGGTAAGTATTACACAAAACTATTCAAAAATATTCTAAGTCCTTTTGGATTCTTGTCACAGCTTTATCTACTAAAATAAAGATTTTAAATTATAACAAAATGTACTAGAGTATGTCGTCTAGCGCGATGAAATTTGACGTCTAGCACGTTTCAACCCATTCTTGCGTCTTTCAAGCCCATCTTCAAACTTTATTTAAAATCACCTCGCGACGTGATTTTAAATAAAGTTCTAAGAGGTGAGCGAATAGGCTGATGCTATTGCACTTGTCGAAAGTTTTTGAAATTTTTTGTGCCCGTAGTACCAAAAACGCCCCACTGCACGTTTCCAGCTTGTGTGTGACTTTTTTCTGTGCACTTTTTCTTTACAGGAGCCGTGGAAGGGTTCCCAACCAACGGACGCCATTTTGCAAAAGCGAAGTCCATGAAAGTGCCTCTCTCTCTAATGCTCCCACTACCGCCTCTATCTTACAATTCTTGCAATGAAAAACGTTAATAATGGTATCAAATGAAAGATCTCTAAAAACGATTTCTTTTTACTATCACTGGGCGTATTTTGATGGCAAGTAGAGTGAGAAAGGACAAAAAAACAAATCGAGGAACCATGGCATAAAGTTTTAGAATTTGCGACGTCAACGCTGTCATAATTTGAGTGTGACGTCAAAATGTCACAAACACTAAACATCTACAATATCATAAGTGGCTAGACGTCTATAACCGTTGCTATTTTGTTAACGTCATCAATTGTCGCGAGTTTTGTAGAAGTCTACAACCGTCACAAATTACACCAACGTTTACATCTGTCACAATCTAAAGTAATGATTTCATTTTTTTACATATGAATGCTCTAAAAGTAGTACAGAGAATCTTCTCTAAAAACAAAATTACAAGAATAAAGAAAGGATGGTCAGAAATGAAATGATTGAAGGGGTTAAACTTTGTCAAAATGATTCTATTGTGTGTGATGGATATACCTTGGGCAAGCTTCATAGGCTTCCCTTACCTAAGGTCGCAGATCACCTTGCCCATAATCTTCTTCAGCTCATCCATTCAGATGTATGGGGGCCTGCAAAGGTTCCCTAACTTGGCGGCAACGGGAATCTCGTAACCTTCACAGACTCCATATCCAGGCGCGTATACTTGATGAAGGATAAAAGAGGGGTCTTTACTCACTTCAACAACTTTTGGATCTGGGCGGAAAATCTTCAGGCAAATTTATCCTTGCTCTAATGTCCGATCATAAAGGGGAGTATGAATTTGCTAATTACCCGAGAAAAATTGCAACCTCTCACCGGTTTACTGGTTGGTTCTTACACAGGGGATTAAAATGGAGTTTACTGGTCCTTACACAACGGAAAAAAATAGAGTTGTTAAAAGGCTTAACCGGACTTTGACTGAAAGTGCTCAGTCTATGATCGTTGATAAATGTGTAGATCCAAAGTTTTGTGGGAAAGATTTTTAGTGTGCATCTTGCTGTTTTATGAAAGCAACATGAGTAGAAAAAGATGATACAGTTATCATCATAGAAGTAAACAAGCTGAAAGCTCTCACTAAAGATCAATCCAACAAACAACTTCACAAGCAACAAAACACAAAATAGACATACAATAGGTGTAAAAATTTACCACACTGTAGATCAAAAAACAAATAACACATATGTAAATTTGCATAGCAATATTGCATCAGTTTTGAGAGATATTCTCAATCAAAGTTATCAAAAACAATGCAAACGGTTTTTGAAACAAAAGTGTTCCTAACTACAACACTGACTAAGTCCTACTCATATACGCTAATAGACTACACTACTGAATCTGCTGTTCTATCGGATGCCTTGCAGACGTACATAGGCATACTAACCGTACAATATCTACATTCTGCCTAAACAAATGTGGGTATACCCGTATAACACAAGGTATGCCAGAAACATATAATTCTACACTAATCAACTAATTAACAAAAAAGAAAATCTACAAAATATTTACACAGATGAAACTCGACATACTTAGGGTGAAGTTCCATCATACGTTTCAGTGATCATATGGCCAACTCTACTGACCGGGTCGATTGAGTTGAAGTTCCATCACGTAGAGTCTGTAATACATTTGTTATACGTTGAGTGGCGCCACGCAGATAGTGAGTATCTTTCACATTTTTAGCATTGACAAACTTAACTTCAAATCTTCACTTGCGTCCATGTACCTGCGTGAACTTTTAAACTTTTTGCAGATGCCAAACTTAACTTCAAATCTTCACTTGCGTCCATGTACCTGCGTGAACATTTATACTTTTTGCAGACGCCAGTCTGTACGCCAACTCATTTTTTAGGGTTTTCTATTTTCAAACATAACGAAACTTCTTTGAGAGAAATAGTGTGACGAACAAAATTTACCGAAAATAGCGTGACGAGGGAATGTTACAAAATTTCGTTTTATTTTCGGTTGTATTTTGGAAAGCGCGTGTCATGTGCAAATCTTAATATTTTTCGTTGGTTTTCCATCATGACACGTAGCTTAATCATCCAGCGTGTCACGATTTTTTTTTTCTGTATCTGCCAAACCACTTCCTTGAGGTGGGTTGACAGTTGTAACAGTAATAGCGGATCGAACTTGTTTATAAAAGGGTATTTAGGAGTTATGATTATAGATTACTAAATTTGGTAGACGTTCGCGAAAGAATCACGCGATTTGGAGTTATATTTCAAAAGTTATAAAAACAAAATAGGATGTTCGATTTCGATCGGAGAGTCGTAAATTTCTGTAAACTACGCCCTTTTTCGCTTGATGGAACTTCTTCCTTAGTCATCCAAAATTGACTGTGGTCCTCATTTATCAACATTTTTTGGCTGACTTTGTTCGTCGTCCGTATACTTACTTTGGCAATGTAGATGAATTGTCGCGTCTCATCTCGGTGCTCCGGTCTATTTGTGAAACTACAGACGAACATTCAAGAAGGTCTCCTTTTTTGTGACGATGCATGTCCAAACAATTTACGCCCTAGAGTACTCCTCACTATGTGATGTAACTGCATATTTGGTTGTTTTTGTCCAAACTTACCAAAAAAATATTCTAAGTGGTGAATCGCCTCTCTCTCCTCACACCCGAGGAATAGAGAGGACTAAAGCTTTCAAAAACAACACTCCCATAAAGCTTTAGACTCCACTACAGCCTCTCCGTGCAGGCAACAGTTTTGTCATCATATCTTCTACCATTTTCTCATCCAACAAGTAGCTAAACTTCAAGACCCTTCCCATCACTTTCTCCCTCACTAAGTGTAACTTGAAATCAATATGTTTACTCTTGAAGTGATGACTGGGATGAGAATCAATTGCAATTGCAACCTTATGCCACACCACACTATTTGGGGTCCATCTTTCATAAAATGGATTTTGTTTATGAGAGAATTTCCCCATAAAAGCTCCTTGACATTTGAGCTCGCAACCATGTATTTCGCCTCCATTTTTGACTAAGCTATCAATTTTTGAAGTTTGCTACTCCAGCTGCAAGTTTTGCTCCTAATTTTCAAAATGTATCCAGTAGTGGAGCGTTTGCTAGGCATGTCCCCATAGTTGGCATCGCTCCATGTCTGAATTTTAACTTCCTCTCCTCCAAAAGAGAGTTGAAGATTCCAAGTTTTGTTGAAAATAAAAAATAAGGTAATTCCTTTCAACTTTATAAATCTCAAAGATAGAACAATAGCTGTACGGGAAGAGAGGCCATGGCTGTCAATGGTAGCCAAGCTAAAGGAAAGATAGATAGAAAGGACCACACGGAAAAGGGTGACCCAAACTAGATTTGCAACTCTGAGACCTCCATAGGTCCTCAAAGTAGGCAGCTCACACGAAGCCTCTAGGATAACCCTGACCTCTTTGTGTTTCAGCAAGAATAAGTGCCACCTTCGCAGACAAAAACTCTGACCACCTTCAACCTTGTGAAGGCAAGACTCCCTTGAGTCGATAGCAAAAAGAATCTCTAATTTGCTCCCCTGAGGAGTAAGTTATAGAGGGTCAAAGTTCCCTTTTTGTACAGAAGCTCTCTGGGAGAGAGGGTCCTATCTACAAAAAAATTCTAAGTCCTATCTCTATCTTAAACTCTATCTACTCAAGTACGGCACCAATCATAATACTGTGTTGTACAGAAAGGTACAAGTGCCAGTGTACTTTCTGTACGACCATCTACAACATGGCCAACAAGTCGACACATGTCATATTTGCATTCGTTCATGTAATCCCCGGAGACGCCAATATCCAGTGTGGTTGTGCCACGTGTCAATCGATGTGGCGTTGACCGCAAAACGCCAAAAATCTTATTTCGCGATCTCGGCATTCTTCGCGGCCGTCCGATCAAAAACGGATTTCAATCGTAGTCGTCATAAATACTTGCTCGATTTTTGTTTCGCTTTGGCAACAAAATGCGCGGTATCCGTTTCGAGATGTTCCGTATCTCGTACAATACAAACTGTATATATGTCCAAATATGCCTTTAGATGAAATAGGTTATGTGTAAACATTTGTAAAGCTATCAAACCTTATATCATGTAACCTTGGTCTTAGCCTAATTCGATAAAGCAATCGGCTATCGGCAGCTTTGACGGACTTCAGGTACTACGTTCAAATTTTGAGCCCGTCAAGTACTATTTTGGTAAATCTACCAATCTACTCCTTGTCTCCCTCTCGATAGCATGGGCAGCCATGGTTCTAGCTCCCTCCCCAACTTTCAGTGAATGCGACAAGTGTGGGAGTTGAAGAGAGGAGTTAGAGGCACACTACCTCTATTTTATTTCTGCATTTTATCTTTTACAAAACCTAGATAATACTAAAAGAACCTTTAATTTCTACAAGATTTGATCTTACATCCTACGGATTACGTAAATAGACGTCTGCTTTATCCGCTATGTCGTAGAAGAGTCGTTGCAAATTAAGGGCTTGATGAATACCTAATCCTTCCGTAAAGATATAAACCATTAAACGACATTTGACATAGAATCGACGGATAACAACGACCGCAAAGATTATTCTGACTGTCGTCTAAATGGAACGGACGACACTTTATGAGCGGACGGCTCGCGTAAGCACCGACGACCCGGAATGGCCCTTTTGGCGGTTTTTGCAAAAAAAACCACAAAGTGACACGTGGCAGGTCTTCAGAGGTCGGTGGAGGAGGACAAGACAAATCCACATTATCTAAACTAGAAGGTACACCATCTTAAGTGGTGCCGTACAGATGACGTACAGTTTCTGTGGTGGCTAACATGTTTTTTTACATATTTTGCACTTCTTTATTGTCTTGTCATTGGCTAACATGTTTTTTACATATTTTGCACTTCTTTATTGTCTTGTCATTGGCTAAGGGTTTCAGTAAGCAGACCCTTAAGAGTAAGTAGTTTAGACTTAGTGTTTTTTGGAAGCCCTCTCTCCCAAAGGCCATTTGTATAAATCCGTTGTCTTTAAACAGCCATAACTTACTACTCAGGGGAGCAAATTTGGATATTCTTTTTGCGTTTGACTAAAAAGAGTATTCTCCTCACAAGGGCGAGGCTGGTAAAAATTTTGCCTGCCTTGGTGGCATATATTCCTTGATGAACCATAGTGGGTCAGGGTTATCTTAGATACTTTTTTTGAGGTGCTCATTCTGTATTGCTATAGAATCCAAAAAAAATCAGGTTATGGGCCCACCCTTTAGGGTACTCATGTTTGACGAAACATGATATGTTTACTGAAGAGCAATGATGGTAGGGACATTTATTGAGAAACACTTTTGGGGTGTAGTGTCCGGGGATATTCCATGTCCTCCTGGGCTACCACTAGGATTTGGTGGAGCTTGGTTCTCTGGAGCACCACGATCCTCCGTGATGATATTAGATCCAACGGAGGAGGAAAATAAGATAAACACTTTGGGGTTAGAGGAGGCTATTAATGTAAAAGGGCCGCCAAAAGCGGCTACAGTGATAGGTGAAGCACCCAAAAATTTTGTGGATATGAAAAATGAGGCAAATGACCCTCAGTTTTGGGGGTACTAAAATGAGGTGGCTAAGTACCTCATTTTCAGAGTAAGGAAAAGGCGATCGCTCTTCCACTTCTTGATGTGGAATTTGTCGCTCACATTTGGAGTGCCTTGGGGAGCACGTGCCGAAGTGTCTCAATTCTACAGCAGCAGCTGAATGATCAGAAAATCACCGATTGATCAGAAAATCACTGCTTATCGGTATAAAAGGGGAAGTATGAGAGATTATTGTAATGATTTGGCGGTTTTGTTTGTTGAATTAGCAAGTGCAAGTAGTCCTCAAACTGAAAACAAAAGAGTTAATACATTAATCATGAAGCTTCCCATGGAGTATGAAAGTATTCTCAGCCGATAAAAAAAAATAGGGGATGACCCGTGGAAGTGGAAGAAAAAACAAGGAATGATGTTGGTGAAAGAGAACACTTTGAAGCTTAAGAAAGATAGTCATAGTGTACAAGCATTGGCAGATGGAAATTATTAGAGGAGGCGTGGTGATGACCCATTTGGAAATGATTACAAAAGTTTTGGTGGGAAAGAAGAGAGGGAGGGGGTTCGAATGGATAGGGGAGAGGACCTCCGTAAAGAGTATGCCATTTTTACAGGAAATTGGGGCATAACATGGCAGATTGTAACCAGCTTGCAGCTCTAAGCATAAAATATGGGCAAGCTAATGTGAGCCGAGTGGGTAAAAAGAAGGCTCTTCTCACACAGGTTCATGGAAATGAGGATGAGGTGTCATCCGAGGAGGACAAGGAGTCGGAGGAATTTCTTTTGAATGAGAAGTACGACATAAAACAAGTTGGGATTCCGAGAAAGAAAAGGTGTGCCTTTGGCAGATTCCCAGAGAAACCGGAGGAAGGATGGATAATCGACTTTGGAGCATCAATTCTCATGTGTCGAGATAATAAGTTGTTTGCAAAATTGAGGAATATTCTTCAATTGAGATTGAGCAAAGTGATGTGAGGATAGTAAAAACTAGCCTAGTTGGGTCAGTTGATCTCACAATGTTAGTGGATGGGAAAGCATCAATTGTAACCTTGTCGGAAGTATTTTATATCCCAGAGTTGAGCAAAAATCTGATCTCAACTTCTATGTTGGATAACAAATATTTTGCCAATAATACCAGCAAAGGAATTGTGACAGTTAGTTTTAAAGATTAAGTTTACTTCAGTGCTCAAAAGGGAAAGTAAGGGATGTTTCGCATTATTTTGAGTAATGGTAAACAAGGAGTTTTGTATACGTATGTCAATGATGTATCATTGTGGCATAAGATATTGAGGCATGTTCATATAGACAGATTAAAAGAAATAAGTTCTAATGGAATTATGGAAGTGATTAAGTTTGAGGGTTAAATGGAAATAGATGACTGTAGTGGAGGTGCACAAAGGAATATTCACAGGTTGTTAGTTTCCAAAATTTGCTAGTTTTAGAGGGGAAAAGGCGCCAGATTTGGTACACATTGATGTTTGGGGACCAGCTAGAGTCATATCTTCTAGGGGTAAAAGTTTTATGATAACTATCACTGATAATTGGTCCTGGTATTCTCGAGTCTACTTTATAAGGACAAAGTCAGAAGCATTCTCAGTTTTTAAAGAATATAAAGCATGGAGCGAGAGACACCTATTAAGAAAATAAAGACCGATAATGGGGTGGAATTTCAAAGAGGGTTGAAGGATTTCCTAAAGAAGAGGGTATCCAACACCATTTAAGTGTGCCTTATAATCTATAGCACGATAAAGGAGGTGAGAGATAAACATGACACTTAGGGATAGTGATAGATGCATGTTAAGTGATAAGAAAATTGGTTATCAGTTTTGGGCAGAGGTTTTAAATTGTATCTTAAAAATATCTATCTATCTATCTAAGTATTTAAGTATCAGCTATCGTAAAAATAGAGTTCATACATCAGCAATGAAGGATGTAACTCTTTATGAAAGGTGGACTAGAAAGAAGCAAATTTTTTCACACCTTAAAGTCTTTAGAATTTAAGTTTAGATTTTAAATAATGACAAATTTATGTGGAAAATGAAATAAAAAAGAAAGTCCCGGATATCTAGTGGGATATTGAAATGATGTAATAGGATATAAAGTTTATGATTTAAAGCAGAAAGATGTGATTTTATTGAAACATTTAGTTGTTATGGATAAAAGAAAATCAGTTGATCCCTCCAAGTTTAACAAGGTAGTGAAAATCAAGATGGTTCCGAATGACAGTTCAAAAATAGAATCACAACTTTCAAGATAAACAACGGCTCAAGGATAAAAAAAAAGAAGGAGAAAAAGAGTGACAAGTGGAAGAGGAAATTCCAATAGCAACCAAACTCCTAATAGACATAAAGGCAGGGTAGACATCCTAGGAGGAGGTGAGACTGAAAAAAGTACAAGAGGAAGAGAAAAAACCAACTGGAAAGAACACGAGAATGTTGTCCATTCCTGCCTTGAAATTCGAACGAGGAAAGAGAATAAGTATAATACTCCAAGAAAAACAGGTAAATGATCAGCTCAGAAAAAGATGTCATACACAGATGAGCCTCAAACCTATCAGTGGGCTATCAACAGTAAAGAATGTGAGAGGTGGAGAGCAGCAATAAATGATGAAATGAACTCAATTATAGAAACTAAGACTCGGGAGTTGGTAGATTGGCCTCCAGATAAAAAACCTATTAGGTGTGGTTTTTAAGTTGAAATTGAATCTTGATAACTCTATTGAGAGATTCAAGGCTCGACTAGTGGCAAAAGGGTATACACACTTAGAGGGAATAGACTATGAGGAAACCATTGCGCCGGTGGTAAGGTTTCCATCGGCCAAAATTTTCCTAAGTTTGGCCGCAGCGGAAGACATCAAATTACATCAGATGGATATCAAGACCGCCATCCTCCACGAAGAATTAGATGAAAATAACTTCATGAAGCAACTTGAGGGGTTTGGAGAGAAAGGAGAGGTGAGCAAGGTTTGTAAATTAATCAAGTCCCTCCAAGATTGGAATACGCGTTACGACAATAGAACATCAAGCTGGATGAGTTCCTCACCAAGTTAGAATTCATTTGAATCAGCTTGGACCACTCCATTTACATATTTGAGGATGAAAATGGATTTATTTATATAGCTAAACGATTTGTTAATATTGAGTAAGTCTATTGAAATGATCACAAAACTTAAAAAAGATCAAAGAAGTTAATTAGATATGAAGGACTTAGGGGAGGCAATGTATATACAAGGAATTCGAATGGAAAGAGATAGGGAAAGGAGAATAATTATAGTAACTCAAAAGGAAGCAATAAGTAATATGCTTGAGCGCTTCCCAATTGAGAAAGCCAATGGATGAACAACTCTTATGGAGTTAAAAAAAGTAAATGAAAAAAATGTTGAGGGAAGACTAACTATGTCGAATGATGAGATGAGTGAGAAAGAGAAAGAATCCCTTACCGGCAGATTGAAGGCACTCTGATTTATTTTATGAACTGCACTGAACTGCACTAGGCCATACACAACTTTGACAGTTGAAGTCCTTAGTAGAATACTTAATAATCCTAAAAAGAGAGGCTCGGAGGCAACTAAAAGAGTGATAAGGTATTTGGTTGGGACTCGAGATCTATGGTTGCATTTAGAAGGGTGTGATAGTTACATCACCAATAGGAGTGATGCCAATTATTGTGATATCCTTGTCAGAAGATCTACATCTAAGTATATCATGAAAAATGGGGAGGGTGCTTGCTGTTGGAGTAGCAAGCAACAAAGGTCATTGCTCAATCCACAATGGAGGTTGGGTATAAAGCCGCTTGTGCCACGGGAAAAGAGTTGATGTGGGTGAAAAGTTTGCTCCAGGAATTTCGATTTATGAAAAATAATATTGAAAAAGTCTCATGTGATAATCAGGCTGCCATTGCTATCACATCCAATCCCAAACACCACTCTAAAGCAAAACACATGGATATTAAGCTAAGTTTTGTTAGAGAAGATGTGGGAAATAAAATTGTCAAATTGATGTATAAACTAGATGGGCAGATAATAGCCAATATGATGACTAAATTTTTCACGTTGCCTAAACTCATTTATTGCAGAAGAGAGTTAAGACAGAAGACAGAAAGAAGAAATATTGATGGAGGAATGGTGATTGGCGACTCCTTGAATTTAGAGAAGGAAAAAATTATGGCAACCATTCCCTATAGATAGTAGTCGTAGTCATAGTCGGTAGTCTCATCGATTTCATGAACTGTACACGATCAGATATTGCGGCTGTAATAGAGCCTTTTGAGAGATTCTAGGAAATCCAAAGAAATTGGACTGAGAGTTAACAAAGAGAGTCATGCGTTATCTTACAATAACTTTGAATCTTAGACTCTCTCTTGGAGGAGAGGAAGTGAAGATTCGGACATCGAGTGATGCTAGCTATGGTGACATGCTAACTAGATGCTCCAAAACTTGATCCATTTTGATAATTGGGAGCGTAACTTGCTGCTGAAGCAACAAACTTTAGAAACTGAAAGCTGAGTCAACAATTGAGGTGGAATACATGACTGGAAACTCAGTAGTGAAGGAGCTTTTATGGGTTAAATCTCCCTTATGAGACCTCCATTTCATGCAGACTAGTCCCTAAATAGTGCGGTGCGATAATGAGGCTGCAATTTTTATTCCTTTTAATCCTATTCATCACTTCAAGAGTAATCATATTAGCAACAAGCTACACTTTGTGAGGGAGAAAATGATGGGGAGGGTCTTAAAACTTAGATACTTACCGGATGGGAAAATTGTAGCCAATATGATGACAAATCCCTCGCTAGCAACTAGATTACAGTTCTATAGTGAGATTAGTGGTTAAGGTGGATAGTAGAGTCTAAAGCTCTAGGGAAGAGTTGTTTTGAAAGCTTTAGTCCTCTCTATGCCCCAGGTGTGAGGAGAGAGAGGAGTTTTATGACTTATAATATTTTTGGTGAGTCGAATGCAATATAAACCAAATTTGTCACCTGGTGAGTCGAATGCTGTATAAACCAAATTTAGTGTGACAGTGACAAAGTAGGGAGTACACCAATGCATACACTCTCGGGACTTGGGTCGCTACGAGGAAAGGACGTTCACGAATATCCATTTGTTGTTCGACATGAATACATCGGAGGAGCAAGATGACATGCGAAGGTTCATCTACGATGCTGAATTTGGTATGCGGAAGGCAAGCAGAGGTTGCCGACAAATGCTAACTAGAGAGGACCACATTCATGATTATATGACTTAGCATACATACCTTCGTGTCAGTATAAATATTTGGTACAACAGTAGTTTGTCTTATTGTAATTTTTTCATTAGTGTAGGTCTCTTTTATGTTGACATTCCTTAAAGTATTCGGGTATACTCACATTTATAATGGTATCATGTAGTTAGTGTACGGATGGTATGCCTCCGTACTTTAGCTAGGCATCTGATTGGTTGAAAGATTCAGTAGTGTAGACTATGTGTGTATATGAGCAGGGCTTAGCTATATTTGTAATTAGGAACATCTTTGTTTCAAACACTGTTTGCATTGTTTTTGAAAAGTTTGACTAAGAATATCTCTCAAAATTGATGCAATACTTTTTTGTAATTTTGCATGTGTGTTCCTTGTTGTTGTATCTACATTGTGGTAGATTTATACACTTAGTGTGTATCTAGTTTGTACTATGTTGTGTGTTGAATTTGTTGGTTGAACTAGTCTTTAGTGAGAGCTTTTAGCTTGTATGCTTCTGTGATGACTACTTTATTGTCTTCCTCGACTCTTGTTGTTGTCACAAAACATCAAGAGGCAAGATTTTCCAAACGTCGACCGTCCGATTCGGTGTTTTCAAAGGAAACGCTCATTATATCCAGTGTCTAGCTAAGGAAGATACTAGCCGCACAATAGACATGTACGATTCACACAACTGCAAATAAAAGATACGGTCCTTGGCGCACGAGCCATGGCAACCTACATCGCGAATCGTTATTAGCATCAAGGTATTTTTCGCCACTTAAAACATCTTTTCCCCGTACACAATTATTGGATTTTCAATTTGAGACCGCCAATCGGAAGCTGAGTATGTTACCTTTCAATCGCAACCGTTAATCCGACAAGTGTTTACGGAGAAAATACGTTTTAAGGGTGTACTTCCATTAGGTGTCTTAGTAATCGTACGGACAATTTTACTCAAGGGAGTGCCTTCCATTAGGTCGCGTCAGTAAACCACTTTTTATTTGCGTGACTCATTCTTGTTGGTAGCTAAAAATCTTGACGCTAATAGCTAGTGTTGGGTATCGAGGACCTTTTGCCGATATTCGATATATATCGAATTTCAAGTACGCGATAATCGATATATCGCTTCAATATATCGAAAAGCAAAATATCGCGATACAGTGTCGATATATCGTATCGCCGATATATCGAGGCACCAAAAAAAAATAAAAAAAATCACAGGTCTCCAAAGTCACGTGCCTTCGAAAGGGGTGACCGTAAGTTTTTTGCCGAAAAGAAATACGGTTTTTTCCTAAAAGTCAGCAAAGTGAAGGAGATCTCTAAGATTTATTGACGCGGTACACTTGCGAAGTATACGTAATACGCAACTATGGATTTCCTTACGAAAATGGTCGGTTCTCAAATCTTTGACGATTTTAGAGATTAGATCGTCAACTTACAATGAACCACTCAACTTCGTTTACAAAATATACGCGATGTTAACCGAGGCGGCGAGGCCTCTCTAATACAAAAAAAATTTGTCCGTACTATTACAAGACCTCCTCATGTAACCATACCCCAAATAAGTAATTATATGAATTACATAATTTGTACTTTTTTGTCGGTTACATATTGCGGCGTCTACAAGTCACGGAACGAAAATCACGTCGAATGTACACCGCGCATCGTTATTAGTGTCAACGACACTAGTTTGGGTTCATAAAATTTTGATTTTTTTCCTCAAATAGGATACATGATTATAATTTTTCCTTGACGTTAATTAAGGTACCGTACAAAATAGCGTAAAGGACGAATTACAATAATATCTAAATAGTGTGGTGTACGGTCGATGTCAGACCGTACACAAATTTACCTTTTCAAGTGAAAATTTTACAAAAAATGAGTTAAATCAGACACGCACGCATAAGATCGTGCGCTAAAAAAACAGGATTGTTCTGACACGTAAATTAGTCTTACATGTACGGATACTTAAATTTCACGACGGCGTACGATTTTTAATATTTTGTACGGATACATATATTAATGTATATAATCGTACAACGAATATTCCATTTTTGCTGTTCCCAAATTAGCATAAACGCCGAAATTAGAATACACCTTTTTAAAAAAAAATATAAAATTCTTAATTAGCGTCAATGACGGTATATTTACTTCCACACTATTTAAACTTTGACACTAATAACGATGCGCGGTGTAGCGTATCAGACAATTTGTTTTTTTCACTAAAATAACATATTATATCAAAATATTAAATATTAAATTTAAAAAATACTATAAATCACGATATACATATATCGCGATGATTTATGTTGGTCTCGGTACAACATATCGAGGAGTCTGCTTGATCGATATTCAATATATTGAATATCGAAATTATTACGATATGAAATTACCCGATACCCAACACTACAAATAACGATTCGCGGTGATACCAATTGGCAAAGTGGATTCAAATCCACCGAAACCGACGTAAAATCTTTGCCTGAGGATATCGTCTGACGCTATTTTTGACACCCGTTTTAAGTTCGCGGAAAGGACTTTTTGTTTAAAGCATAAATGGCGCAATTCGAACCGTGATAAAGTACGCACAGACAAATTATAAAATATATTACTTTTGATATTAAATTTTGTCCGTCCGTAGAATACGACGATCAGATTTTATGCTTTTGGAATCGCTGACAATTCTCGTCGTCTTAACGCTCGTAGTCTAAACAAACGCCTCCGCGGCTCCAATCCAAACACAGACACGTGGACGGTCGTTGACTTGCTGGCGCGACGTGACGGAGAAGACTGCGTCGTCCGTACACATTTCTGTACGATTGCGGCTGACAGGAGAGCCCTGATGGAGACCTTCGAGTCCACGACCGTTTTTGTCGTTCTCGCTCGTCGCGTTTCTGCGCCTTCCACCTCTCCCTCTCCCTTTCCCTCTCCCTCTCCCTCTCCCTCTCCCTCTGCCTCTCCCTCTCCCTCTCCCTCTCCCTCTCCCTGTCCCTCTCCCTCCACCTCTCCCTCTCCCTCATTCTCTCCCTCTCCCTCTCCCTCTCCCTCTCCCTCCACCTCTCCCTCTCCCTCATTCTCTCCCTCTCCCTCTCCCTCTCCCTCTGCCTCTCCCTCTGCCTCTCCCTCTCCCTCTCCCTCTCCCTCTCCCTCTCCCTCTCCCTCTCCCTCTCCCTCTCCCTCTCCCTCTCCCTCTCCCTCTCCCTCTCCCTCTCCCTCTCCCTCTCCCTCTCCCTCTCTCTCTCCCTCTCCCTCTCCCTCTCCCTCTCCCTCTCCCTCTCCCTCTCTCTCTCCCTCTCCCTCTCCCTCTCCCTCTCCCTCTGCCTCTCCCTCTCCCTCTCCCTCTCCCTCTCCCTCTCCCTCTCCCTCTCCCTCTCCCTCTCCCTCTCCCTCTCCCTCTCCCTCTCCCTCTCCCTCTCCCTCTCCCTCTCTCTCTCCCTCTCCCTCTCCCTCTCCCTCTCCCTCTCCCTCTCCCTCTCCCTCTCTCTCTCCCTCTCCCTCTCCCTCTCCCTCTCCCTCTCCCTCTCCCTCTCCCTCTCCCTCTCTCTCTCCCTCTCCCTCTCCCTCTCCCTCTCCCTCTCCCTCTCCCTCTCCCTCTCTCTCTCCCTCTCCCTCTCCCTCTCCCTCTCCCTCTCCCTCTCTCTCTCCCTCTCCCTCTCTCTCCCTCTTTCTCTCCCTCTCCCTCTCTCTCTCCCACTCCCTCATTCTCTCCCTCTCCCTCGCCCCTCTCCCTCTCCCTCTCCCTCTCCCTCTCCCTCCCCCCCCCTCATGGCCGCCCACGTCACACTGCCGCGGCTGGCGCTGGCCGGGCTGCTGCTTTTGTCGGCTAGTGCCGGAAACTTCGCGGAAGCTTCCTCGCATCGCTGGGTGTCGGACCTCCACGAGCTGCCGCGTCGGCCGGGCGAGACGGTACGTCACGTCACGGGATGCGGTACGGAATGGTACGGATCGGATCTGAGGTGGATGGGTAGCGCTGGACAGGTGGAATGGCTTGGTTGAATTGTACGGAACGAATAAGGTACGGGATGTGGGAAAGGTACAGACATGGGAAAGGTACGGACATGAGAATGGTACGGACATGGAAATGGTACGGACATGAGAATGGTACGGACATCAGAATGGTACGGAACAGGGGATTTGCACCGAATGGAATGGTACGGGATTAGTGTAGAGATCTGATTAACATTAATGGAGAGATCTGGTTTTTTGATAAAAAAAAAAAAAAAAATCGTATAAACACGAAACAATTAAGAAGTGATTATTTGGTTGCAGGAGGAAAAACGAGCGCCGGGGTGTATTTTATTTATGGATGATCGTCAATTTAACCCAGAATATAACGATTTGGAAAAATGGGGAGAGGAAGCCCCATTTTGGTTATTTTCTAGAGTCATAAATAGGTAATTAAAAAACTTCTTGCCTCTTTTGTTTTTATTTTATTTTCCTTTATTTTTTGACCCTCTTCCCCCTCTTTGTTTTTTTTTTAGTTTTTTTTTCTTTTCTTTTGTTCGTTTTTTTTTTTTTTTTAAGTTTTGTTCCTTATCCCCTTTTTTTTTCTTCTCCCTTTTTGGTTTTTTTCTTCCTTTTTTTTTATGTACAATGGAAAAGGTTCCGAGGAGTTTTTTATGGGATGGTAAAATTTATTGTCAATTTCGGTAGTTTTATTATCTACGTCGATAAATTTAGAAATTTTGGAAATCTATTGTCGATGTCGAAATTATATGGAATTTCAAAAATAAATTGCCGATCCCAAAATGTTTTGAAAATTAAGAAATCGTTGTGAATTTTGATAGATTTTAGAAATCCTTGTCAATTTTGTTATTTTTGAAAATTTAGATTTCATTTGTCAATGTCGATTAATATTTGAAATTCTAGAATCATCGTCAATGTCGTCAATTTACGCTGGTAATGTCTATTCTAGAAACTGATTTCCCTCCATTCCCTCCCTACCTCCCCCCCCTCCCCCCTCTCTCCCTCTCCCCCGACCCTCCTCCCTCCCTCTCCCCCCCTCTACCTACCTCTCTCTCTTTCTCTTTTTTTCTTATAGTTTGTATTGCTTGAAATTGGAGTTATGCTACATGAAAATAGAGGGCATATACGGATCGGCACAGATATCGGTTCATTTTTATCCCTCTTTCTCTCCCCCTCTCCCTCTCCCTTTCCCTCTCCCTCCCTCTTTTTATTGTTTTTATTGCTTAAATTGGCGTTTTATTGGTACAAAAAATGCAGGGCCTATGCTGACCGTTACGGATATCGGTTCATTTTGGGGAAACTGAAGGACTATGCGACAGAACCGTTACGTGCCGCGTCTTGGTACAAGGTTTGTTTCCTTGTATCTGTTTTTTTGTGTTTTTAGGGTTTTTTTTCTACTTTTCCCGTTTCACATTTTTTTTTATCTCTCAATCTTGTCCTCTTTTTTCTTTTTCCTGCCTTTTTTTCGCTTTTGCACTTGTTGTTTTTGATTTTGTTTTTGTTATTGTTATGGTTCACTATCTTCTCTTTCTTTTTTTTTCATCTTCTTCTTCTGTCCTTTGCTTTTGCTTTTTCCTTTCCAATTTACTTTTCCTTTTCCTTTTCCATTTCCTTTTCCTTCTATTTCCTTTTCCTTTTCTTGCCCCAGCCTTTCCTTTTTTTGGTGTCCTTTCCTTTCCGTTTCTAAACCAAAATTGCGAAACATTTTGGCTGTCAGGTCTTATATTGTTCATATAGCGAATTTGATTGTCAAGTCGCTAAAATTTTCCTTTCAATAACATATTGGATAACACGTGCCTAAAAGTTTTTGTATGCAACAATATGTTGTATAATACATGATAATATTCGTAGTTAAATTCTTCCGCATGCAAGAAAACATCAAGTATCAAGCTTTCATACAAATATTTGTAATTACTAATATTACCAATATGAATTGCTTTAACTGGTGAGCAGAAGTTTTGGGTTCTAAATAACCTTGAGTGAAAAAAGATCAAATTGAATGCAACTTTCATTCTTGCTCTTATTCATGTTATTATTTTTTCTCTTTTTGCAGATCCTATTCGCGAAAGCTCAACTCCAATGTTGTTGTCAATGGGTTTTTTTTATTGATTCAGACGCTTATTTCAAAATGAACGGCCACGATTTGTCGATCGAATCGTGGTTACATCAAATCACTGAACCCACTTTTTTTGATTACCTTAAACCCTTAAATGTCAATATGACAACACAAACCTGGTTTCCTCAGCCTCCCAAAAAACTTTTAGAGTCACCGGAAGATGAAGATGGTTTAATCGCTTTATTTCCAAGAAACGGAGATAGTACGGCTAGTCCATGTGGAGGGAGAAGTCCTTCGGAGCCGGATACTTTCTTTTACGAACCTGGACAAAATTCAAAATGCTATTGGGGTTTTATAAATGCGGGACAGTTCCTGTTACGAAACTCCACTTTAACACATCAGGTGAGAAATTATCATCATTTTCTTTAAGGAAAGTAAGCCGTGTATCCCTATTAACTTTAATGTTTTTTTTTGCCACTGAAATCAACTTTTCTACGTGCACTTGGAGACCACCAATCGGAAGGTAGAAACTTACCTTTCTATCACAATTGACAAGAGTGCACGGAGAAAAGTGAGTCTAAAGGCCGAAAAAAACATTAAAGCTAATAGTGGTACATAGTACATAATTCAAAATGGAAAGGATGGTTGTGGCAAATTGTATGTGAATAATTTGGTATGTCCAATAACATGCATGGAATAACTAATATCAAAATTAGCAAATGGAGATTCAGACATTGCTTGGTAGAAAATGGTGATGACTTCTGATTTTAAACCTTTTGGTTATTCGTGATTAACAGTTTTTGGACGAATGGTTTAATGATCTAAACCCAAGATTCTACAATTTGTTTCCTTGGGAGCAAAGACGAGTTAACAACATTGCATACAAGTATAAGAAAAATATGATTATTGTTCCTTTTAGAGAATTGACTGGACACATGGGTGAAAGAGTACGCCATTATTCGAGAGTTGATGCCATTAGACAATCAAGGATAAGACTAGCGATGGTTGGATTGTTAACAAAAATAGAAGCTGAACACGATAAAGAATTATTGTAGGACGACCTCCAAAAAAATCTTTTTTTTTTTAGAAATAGTTTGGGAATTTAGCACTTAAGAGCTTAAATAGCAATGTTGGACTTTTCAAGCCTTACACTTCTTGTCTCAAAAAAAACAAACAAAAAAAAAGAAAGAGAAAATGGAAAAAAAATGATAAAGAAACGGAAAAGGGAAAGGAAAAGGTCAAGATTTTCTTCTCTTCAAAATGGAAAAAGAAAAATACATACTTACGCCAGTTTTGGAGTCTGTAAGGACTCCCTCTCTGGAGAAAAAGGGGGACAAGAAAAGGAAAAAAAAAAGGGGGGGGTGGGGGGGGTGGGGAGGAGGGGAGGGGAAAAAAAGATAGACAAAGTGAACTGAAGTGAAATTTCCAATATGAAAATCCATTTAAAAAGAGGAATTGTCATTAAAAAATATGATTTCTCATTGAAACATATGAGTTGTTATTGAAAAATGTCAAGTGTCATTTGAAAATATGAATTGTTATTGAAAAATGTCAAGTGTCATTAGAAAACATGAATTGTTAATGAAAAAAGTGAGAAACATATGAGTTGTTATTGAAAAATGTCAAGTGTCATTTGAAAATATGATTTTTTATTGAAAAACATGAATTGTTAATGAAAAAATTTAACTGTTATTGAAAACTTTTTACTGTTAATGAAACCAAAACTAGTACTAAAATAAATCAAACTTAACCTAATTTTTTTCTTTAACATAAGTACTATTTAAATAGCGTTAATTCCTCTTTTTCTGGTTGTTTTTAATTAGAGTAATGTACGAAATGTTTCAGTCCGTACAAAAGCTTCCCATGTTTTTGTACAATCGTGCAGAATAAGTGTAAAATAAAAGCGTCGAAAATTTGAGTGTGTCGCTATGAAAAAGCGCACTCAGATCTGATTCCAAATCATAAGGACTGGAAAATTGTGAGAACCTGTTCCACATGTTAAAGAGCCGAATACGTTTACACGAAATATCGCGGCTACAATATGGGAATGTGTATCCTAATTAGTGTTAGGCGAACAGATTAGCGTTATTATTTTGTTGGCGATAAGCCTTTAAACCCAAAATAGAATGAATAGCACTATTTTTTTAACTCTAATAGCGATTCACAATGTACATTCAACCGTATTTAAAAAAAAAATTGTATATTTTATCGGTAAACCGAAATTTTTCAATTCGCACGGATTTGGACTTTTTTGTACAATTTTTTAGTATTCGTCAATTTTATAGTTTTCGCAAATCTTGTGTAGTTTTTGTTGTATGGAAAGTGTCTCAACAATCCCTAAAAAGCCACAAAATTGTGGAAAATGTAAGGCAGTTGTACTGAAATATTCAGGAATGTACGGGTATGTACCCTAAAACCCTAAAATCCCCTTGAGTACCCTAAAAAATTACGGCAATATACGGGCACTATATGTATGTGTCAGCAAAATGTACGGGTACAAAGTTTGTTTGATGCGCATTGTAAGGGTACTTTCGCATGTGCTAAAGTTACAGTTATTATTTGTCGTTTTCCTCCATAACTTAGAAAAAAA
>JBBHKE010002303.1:45000-54748 GCA_037447655.1 Zygnema cylindricum
ATCTCTGGAGTCGCCGCAATCCAACATTGTCGCGCCACGTGTCACATGATGTGGCGATGGATGAAAAACGCCAAAAGTACATGTTCCGTGATCGCGGCACCTATCGTGGCCGTCCGATCAAACCGGATACAATTTTTGTTGTTGAAAATACGCGCGCGATATTTGTTTCGCGTTCGAAACAAATGCGCGGTATCCGTTTCATAAAATACATTAAATCGTACTCCGTACTATACAAAACTGTATCTATGTATTGCGTATCTATTTCCCGTTATACGAACTAGTCTACGTGTATGAATATAAATTTTTGCAATACCTAATGTACTCTAGCACTGGCTCTAGTCATATTGGTTAAAGCTTACGGCTAGTTAGACGGAAGAAAGGTACCAAGATCGAA
Source organism: Zygnema cylindricum (assembly GCA_037447655.1). Taxonomy (NCBI): domain Eukaryota; kingdom Viridiplantae; phylum Streptophyta; class Zygnematophyceae; order Zygnematales; family Zygnemataceae; genus Zygnema; species Zygnema cylindricum. The sequence goes on from JBBHKE010002303.1 coordinate 45,395, forward strand.
TCATGGGTCCGTCAATCCTTTTAGATAACTCTATCAAGATTGGCCTTCCTGTCCTCTTTGGACAGCCTAGGCATCCATGGATCCAACTCCTCCTCAAGTCTTCAGTGACTGCGACAAGTGTGGGGACTTGAGTGAAGAGTTAGAGGCAGGCTGTCACTGTCCCCTTTTTGCCTTTTATATTTACAAACTCTAGACCTAGCAAATACTTAAATTTCAACACTCCCCTTATTTTCTAGTCTATTTACTTTCAACTCCCATCAAAAACAACAAATACATATATATATATATATTTTTCTTTCCTTTTTCCTTTTTCCTTCATGAAGCTTCAAGCGAATATTTTTATATTTAAGAAAGTGTATTAGATGACCAAAAATAATTTCATCTTGTCGATCATACATTTTATTTTGCATGCCACTTTTCAAAAATTCGATCAAAGATTTTATCCACCTCCTTCCCTTTTCATCCAACCAAAATCTACTTTCTATTTTGCATTTCCAACAATCAGCCCCATCCCCAACCTGCAACACATACCCGGATGATAACCCTTTTACAGGCACATCTTCACAAGAGACATCACACCAAGTAGTGATGTCAAATCCATCCACCTCCAAATATTCCCAAAAACCACTAGTCCCCACTAAGTTCCTTATAAGATCTACATCTTCCGTACTCATATTTTTATCCATGATAATTACCCCATTTTCTGAGCTTCCCTCACTGTCTCCCATGGAATTCTTTCCAATATCACTTTCTATTTTAATTCCCAATAAATATTTTTTCTCCCCTAAACCTTTAGTCAAATATTTCTCTTCTCCCCTATCCTTTAAAACCCCCTCTAGAATTAATTCTCCCCTTTCTTCGGAATCCGTTGAAGTCTCCCTTTCCGACCAGTTTTCTGTTTTCAAAATATTTATGAAACTATCCTCAATATTTTGAACTTCCTCAAGTATCTCCTCTCTCTTTACTTCCCTTATACCTCCAAAAGCACACAGTTGCCTTCGTCCAATTTCTGTGTACTTTTCTCTCTTCCCCATTCTACCGATGTGAAGAAGCTCCAATTTTTCTTCATCCTCTTTCTCCTCTTCCTCTTCGTCCTCCTCATCCACATTCCAACTTCTAAGTTTTTCCAAACAAGGGCATTCCTCCATATAATGACCAGGTTCCCTACAAAAGAAGCAAACCCCTTTTTGCAAAGCTCCCGTGCCTTTTCCTCTCCCTCTCTTTCCACCAAAGTTCCGATAAGGTTTACCTTTGTCTTTCTTTCTCTCATCACGCTTCCGCTCGTCACCACCGTTCCTCTCATCACGCTTCCGCTCGTCACCCGCCGTTCCTCTCATCACGCTTCCGCCAATCACCACCAACTGAAAATGCATTGACCCTGTCCTTTCCCCTACGAAGCTCGAAAGTGCTTTCCCTCACAAGAATTATCCCCATGGTAAAGCTCCAAGTCCATGGGGAGCCATCCATTGCCTGCATACGACAAATGATGTTTTCGTACTCATCTGGGAGTTTCATAAGTAGTGTATTAATCTTACTCTCCTCAGATTCTACATATCCTGCACTAGTAAGCTCAACATATAACGCAGCAATATCATTGCAAAACTCTATCATGCTACCCGCCTTTATAAACGTAGGCATCTATTTCCTGTTTTACTAATTGCTGCCTCTGAATAGTCTCACTCTTATAAATCTGAATTAGTGCTTCCCATATATTTGAAGCTTTGGTTAGACTTAAATGAGTGATAGCTATCGACTTAGACACATATCTAAGTATGAGATGTTTTGCTATAGTGTTTTTGAATTCCCATATTTTTGTGTCATTTTCTTCAGTTTTAATCCCTACATGTGGTACCATAGCTGAGAGCCTAGCTCCCCTCACCATAGGTGTCCCTTTTTCCTTCTCCCCTTTTTCCCTATCCACGAAAAGACTTTTCCCTTCACCTTCCGTTGCATCTGAGCTCCGGTTGTTATTCTAGGCAGCCTCAGATGAATCTCCATAGTAAGCTCCTCCAAAGCCAGGTGGCGGACATCTCACTTGTCCCGAAACAATTCCCCATAAGTGTTTCTCAAAATGCAATCCCGCCATTGTAAACTCCCAATAAGTGAAGTCTGTTCCATCGAACATAGGCACCCTAGATGGTGGGCCCATAACCTGAAACTCTGAGACCTCCATTGGCCCTCAGAGTATGCAGATCCAAAAGAAGCTAATCTAGATAGTGCCGACTCCAAGTTGATATAAACCCAAGTGACTGACCCCTTGACAGTCAGAACCCCGATGTAGATTCACCCCTGTGAAATAACACTTTCTGTGTGCTCAGTTCCACCACAGAATGCAAAGTTAGAATATGAGATTTGGACACATTCACCCACTTTGACTTTCTCTTAGATATGCAGCCACCCTGGCAGAAAAAAACTCTGACCGACTACACCTTTGTGTAGCCTGGACTCCCCTGAGTCCGCAGCAAAAAAAATCACTGAAAATGGTCAAGTAAATTGATAGTTATGGCTGATCAAAGTTTACCATTTATACAAGGTGCTCTCTAGGAGAGACAGCTATCTACCCAAAATTTTCTAAGTCCTATTCCCCCTCTAAAACTCTATCTACTGAAGTACGGCACTAATCAAATTACTGTGTCGTACAGAAAAGTACAGGTGCCGGTGTACTTTCTGTACGGCCATTGTACAACATGGCCAAATTGTCGACACGTGTCATAGTCGGATTTGTTTCCGCAATCTCCGGAGTCGCCGCAATCCAACATTGTCGCGCCACGTGTCACATGATGTGGCGATGGATGAAAAACGCCAAAAGTACATGTTCTGTGATCGCGACACCTATCGTGGCCGTCCGATCAAACCGGATACAATTTTTGTTGTTGAAAATACGCGCGCGATATTTGTTTCGCGTTCGAAACAAATGCGCGGTATCCGTTTCATAAAATACATTAAATCGTACTCCGTACTATACAAAATTGTATCTATGTATTGCGTATCTATTTCCCGTTATACGAACTAGTCTACGTGTACGAATATAAATTTTTGCAATACCTAATGTACTCTAGCACTGGCTCTAGTCATATTGGTTAAAGCTTACGGCTAGTTAGACGGAAGAAAGGTACCAAGATCGAATCATGGGTCCGTCAATCCTTTTAGATAACTCTATCAAGATTGGCCTTCCTGTCCTCTTTGGACAGCCTAGGCATCCATGGATCCAACTCCTCCTCAAGTCTTCAGTGACTGCGACAAGTGTGGGGACTTGAGTGAAGAGTTAGAGGCAGGCTGTCACTGTCCCCTTTTTGCCTTTTATATTTACAAACTCTAGACCTAGCAAATACTTAAATTTCAACACTCCCCTTATTTTCTAGTCTACTTACTTTCAACTCCCATCAAAAACAACAAATACATATATATATATATATATTTTTCTTTCCTTTTTCCTTTTTCCTTCATGAAGCTTCAAGCGAATATTTTTATATTTAAGAAAGTGTATTAGATGACCAAAAATAATTTCATCTTGTCGATCATACATTTTATTTTGCATGCCACTTTTCAAAAATTCGATCAAAGATTTTATCCACCTCCTTCCCTTTTCATCCAACCAAAATCTACTTTCTATTTTGCATTTCCAACAATCAGCCCCATCCCCAACCTGCAACACATACCCGGATGATAACCCTTTTACAGGCACATCTTCACAAGAGACATCACACCAAGTAGTGATGTCAAATCCATCCACCTCCAAATATTCCCAAAAACCACTAGTCCCCACTAAGTTCCTTATAAGATCTACATCTTCCGTACTCATATTTTTATCCATGATAATTACCCCATTTTCTGAGCTTCCCTCACTGTCTCCCATGGAATTCTTTCCAATATCACTTTCTATTTTAATTCCCAATAAATATTTTTTTCTCCCCTAAACCTTTAGTCAAATATTTCTCTTCTCCCCTATCCTTTAAAACCCCCTCTAGAATTAATTCTCCCCTTTCCTCGGAATCCGTTGAAGTCTCCCTTTCCGACCAGTTTTCTGTTTTCAAAATATTTATGAAACTATCCTCAATATTTTGAACTTCCTCAAGTATCTCCTCTCTCTTTACTTCCCTTATACCTCCAAAAGCACACCGTTGCCTTCGTCCAATTTCTGTGTACTTTTCTCTCTTCCCCATTCTACCGATGTGAAGAAGCTCCAATTTTTCTTCATCCTCTTTCTCCTCTTCCTCTTCGTCCTCCTCATCCACATTCCAACTTCTAAGTTTTTCCAAACAAGGGCATTCCTCCATATAATGACCAGGTTCCCTACAAAAGAAGCAAACCCCTTTTTGCAAAGCTCCCGTGCCTTTTCTTCTCCCTCTCTTTCCACCAAAGTTCCGATAAGGTTTACCTTTGTCTTTCTTTCTCTCATCACGCTTCCGCTCGTCACCACCGTTCCTCTCATCACGCTTCCGCTCGTCACCGCTGTTCCTCTCATCACGCTTCCGCCAATCACCACCAGCTGAAAATGCATTGACCCTGTCCTTTCCCCTACGAAGCTCGAAAGTGCTTTCCCTCACAAGAATTATCCCCATGGTAAAGCTCCAAGTCCATGAGGAGCCATCCATTGCCTGTATACGACAAATGATGTTTTCGTACTCATCTGGGAGTTTCATAAGTAGTGTATTAATCTTACTCTCCTCAGATTCTACATATCCCGCACTAGTAAGCTCAACATATAACGCAGCAATATCATTGCAAAACTCTATCATGCTACCGCCTTTATAAACGTAGGCATCTATTTCCTGTTTTACTAATTGCTGCCTCTGAATAGTCTCACTCTTATAAATCTGAATTAGTGCTTCCCATATATTTGAAGCTTTGGTTAGACTTAAATGAGTGATAGCTATCGACTTAGACACATATCTAAGTATGAGATGTTTTGCTATAGTGTTTTTGTATTCCCATATTTTTGTGTCATTTTCTTCAGTTTTAATCCCTACATGTGGTACCATAGCTGAGAGCCTAGCTCCCCTCACCATAGGTGTCCCTTTTTCCTTCTCCCCTATTTCCCTATCGACGAAAAGACTTTTCCCTTCACCTTCCGCTGCATCTGAGCTCCGGTTGTTATTCTGGGCAGCCTCAGATGAATCTCCATAGTAAGCTCCTCCAAAGCCAGGTGGCGGACATCTCACTTGTCCCGAAACAATTCCCCATAAGTGTTTCTCAAAATGCAATCCCGCCATTGTAAACTCCCAATAAGTGAAGTTTGTTCCATCGAACATAGGCACCCTAGATGGTGGGCCCATAACCTGAAACTCTGAGACCTCCATTGGCCCTCAGAGTATGCAGATCCAAAAGAAGCTAATCTAGATAGTGCCGACTCCAAGTTGATATAAACCCAAGTGACTGACCCCTTAACAGTCAGAACCCCGATATAGATTCACCCCTGTGAAATAACACTTTCTGTGTGCTCAGTTCCACCACAGAATGCAAAGTTAGAATATGAGATTTGGACACATTCACCCACTTTGACTTTCCCTTAGAAATGCAGCCACCCTGGCAAACAAAAACTCTGACCGACTACACCCTTCTGTAGCCTGGACTCCCCTGAGTCCGCAGCAAAAAGAATCACTTAAAATGGTCAAGTAAATTGATAGTTATGGCTGATCAAAGTTTGCCATTTATACAAGGTGCTCTCTGGGAGAGACAACTATCTACCCAAAATTTTCTAAGTCCTATTCCCCCTCTAAAACTCTATCTACTGAAGTACGGCACTAATCAAATTACTGTGTCGTACAGAAAAGTACAGGTGCCGGTGTACTTTCTGTACGGCCATTGTACAACATGGCCAAATTGTCGACACGTGTCATAGCATGATTTGTTTCGGCAATCTCCGGAGTCGCCGCAATCCAACATTGTCGCGCCACGTGTCACATGACGTGGCGATGGATGAAAAACGCCAAAAGTACATGTTCCGTGATCGCGCCACCTATCGTGGCCGTCCGATCAAACCGGATACAATTTTAGTCGTTGAAAATACGTGCGCGATATTTGTTTCGCGTTCGAAACAAATGCGCGGTATCCGTTTCATAAAATACATTAAATCGTACTCCGTACTATACAAAACTGTATCTATGTATTGCGTATCTATTTCCCGTTATACGAACTAGTCTACGTGTACGAATATAAATTTCTGCAATACCTAATGTACTCTAGCACTGGCTCTAGTCATATTGGTTAAAGCTTACGGCTAGTTAGACGGAAGAAAGGTACCAAGATCGAATCATGGGTCCGTCAATCCTTTTAGATAACTCTATCAAGATTGGCCTTCCTGTCCTCTTTGGACAGCCTAGGCATCCATGGATCCAACTCCTCCTCAAGTCTTCAGTGACTGCGACAAGTGTGGGGACTTGAGTGAAGAGTTAGAGGCAGGCTGTCACTGTCCCCCTTTTGCCTTTTATATTTACAAAATCTAGACGTAGCAAATACTTAAATTTCAACACCACCTTCCTTTGTTCCGTATTTATTCGGATCCTGTTGAAATTTATGTATTTTCTAGGTCTGTATTGGAAAAATAAATAGATTGTTGAAAAGAGGTGACTAATAGTTCACTTCTATATTTTAGTTTGAATGTAAAGAGAGAGAAAGAGAGGATCAAAGGCACGCCATGGTTGCCGCATCATTTAGAAGGAGGCAGAATGAATTAGAAAGTATTTTACTAGTTTTAGCAAAATACTGCCCCTAACCGGATTTAAACCGGGGTCTGTAGGTTACTTAGTGAACCAACGTCTTATCCATTATGTCACTAACGAAACGATACACGTGAAATGTTTCACGCATATTTAACTATTGATTCAAAGGACTAATTGGCAGCAGACTAACGAAAACGCGCATTAATCAATTCATGCATGGAAGCGAATCGAAGCCCTATAAATATATCTTATCGGACGGCCACCATTACAGCCGCCACCCGCAATAAGCTTTCGGCGGCCTTTGGGGATAGCGTCACGCGGTGCCATGTGGCGCCACATTATTTGACACCGCAAAAGATGGGAGGAGGAACCATGGCTCCCGATTTGGCACATGTCACCTTGTAGACCATGTTGTACAATGGCCGTACAATAAGTACATCGCCCATCGTACCTTCTTGTACTATATAGTGTTCCTATTGGACTAGGGTTTAGTAGTAGGTAGTCATGAGTAGGCAGACTAAGACTTAGTGATATTTCGGTACCTCTCTCTAAGAGAGCTTGTAGCTTTAAAGGTCATCTTTGACCAGCCTTAATGCTCGGGTGAGCAAATTCAGTGATTCTTTTTGCTGCGGACTCAAGGGAGTCTAGGCTACACAGGGGTGTAGTCGGTCAGAGGTTTTTGCGTGTCAGGGTGGCACTTATTCAGTGGGAAAGTCAAAGTGGGGAATACTGTCCAAAACACATATTCAAGCTTTGCATTCTGTGGTGGAACTGAGCACACACAAGGTCTTATCTTCACAGGGGTGAAGTTGTATTGGGATTTTGATTATCAAGGGATCATTCATTTGGGTTTATATCAACTTGGATTCGGCACTATCTAGATAAGCTTCTTTTGGATCTGCGAATTCTGTGGGCAATGGAGCCCATAGAATTTCAGATCCCACAGATGTTGGACATTGGCACCTCCTTTTCATGTTCTCACTTTGGGTTCTAGTTTTACCTGGTCGTGGCGGTGGTAGCGGGGCCTAAGAAACTCTGGCTCGATGTCGACGATTCCTTCGAGGCGATTGGCGAGCCCTTCATGCCGAGCACGAGGATCGAGTTGCGAGTGTTTCTTTCATGCCACGTCGTACATCTCAAACTTCGGATGTGCCATCCTCCTATCGTCGTGCAGTACATTTGGGCCGAGTTCGTGAGCTCTCTCGAGCTGTTCGGGCCCTCCAACCTTTTAATCCTGCTCCTCGGTCTGCTAACTGTTGAGATTCTTCGAGCTCTTCATCCCCCAGCTCCTTCCCTACAGCCCCCCTCTATTCACACCTTCGAGCCGACAGTGTGTTTTCTTTTGGATCGAGACTCTTTAATAAAGGCCCTTACGACTTCTCCACATCTTTCAGCAGGGGGTCCTTCGGGCACGGTTTATGAGTTATTTTGCGACGTTTTGCCTCCGGAATCTGGTGCTCGGGGCTTTGATATGTTTTTTCGAGTATGTTCCCTTATTGTGGCTGGCACTGTCCCCTCTCGTTTTTGCGATCTCCTCACGGCCTCCCGCCTCGTGGCTGTCACCAAACCCAATGGGGGAATCCGACCTATTGCAGTAGGCGAGGTATTGTACTGATTGGTGGCCTGTGCAATCTGCATCCAGCTCCAGCTCGCTTTCCATGATTATTTCTCCCCTCATCAGTTCGGAGTTGCAACCATGGGGGGTTGTGAGGCCGTGGTCCATGGGATCCAGGCTTTGCTAGATGCCCATTCGGATTGGTTAGTCCTCTAGGTGGATGTTTCTAATGCCTTTAATACACTAGATCGGAATGCCATTTTTTCAGAGCTTATGGCCGCACCTTCCCCGATTGCCCAGATATTTCCTTTTGTGAGGGCCTTTTATTCTCTGAGCAGTAGCCTCTCTTTGTCCACGGATGATGGTTTGGTCCCACTTTCCTCCACGACTGGCACCCGTCAGGGCGATCCTCTTGGGGGCCCTTTGTTTGCCCTAGCCCATTACCGCGCCCTCCGAGCTTCATCAGCTGCTTACTCTTCTTGCCTCTTCCTTTCTGTTGCGGATGACACACACATTATTGGTCATTCGGACCAAGTTATACCGGCCTATAACTATTTCAAGGCTCGCTTGGCCGAACTCAATCTTTCGGTCCAGCCATCAAAGTGTGTTGTTTGGTCCCCACGTCCTATTCCTCTTTCTTTCACCCCCACTTCTGGTTTTTTGACTCCTCCTCCTACCGCAGGCATTCGGGTGTTGGGTTGCCCGCTTGGTTCCGATCCCTACGTCACGAAATTCCTCGATTCCGCTCTTCAGACAGATTTGTCCCACGTGGACGACCTTCCTCACCTTTCTGATCCCTAGGTGGCCTTTGCTCTTCTGACACGCTGTTTCCCGGCCCAGCCCTCCTACCTTACTCGCACTTCCCCTCCCACCCCATCCTTTGTGTCCTCACTTTCCACATTCGATGATCGTCTTATTGATGTCCTCCACACTTTGTTGGGCCGTGGAGCTTTTGATCGCGAGTCTGGGCCCACGGCACGCATCCAAGCCTCTCTTCGAATCTCGGCCGCCGGTTTGGGTTTACTCTCGACGGCGCGTGTTGCTCCAGCCGCCTATTTGGGAAGTTGGTGCCTTGTTGCTTCCACTATTGTCTCTCGTTTTGTGGCTGGGGACACTCCTATTCTTGCGGCCGTGGTT
>JBBHKE010002304.1:0-91083 GCA_037447655.1 Zygnema cylindricum
GGGAGGGAGGGAGGGGAAGGAGGGAGGGAGGGAGTGAGTGAGGGAGGGAGGGAGGGAGGGAGGGAGGCAAACTCACAAAAGCTACTGTCGAGATACCCAAAACAATCTACTTTACTTAAGGAGACATAACACGCAATCAAATTTTGCAACCATGATTATACTAACATAAAGATCTTATACACTAGTATTACAATGCCAATTCCTATACAAAAAGACACACAGCATTAAGATCCAGTTTTGCGAAGTCACCCAAGAATACAAAGTGGCACATTATTCTAACAATAAGAACTTATAATTAGGATATTTTTCTAAGTGAGGATGCCTCATTCATACTCAAAAGGCCGTCTACTGAACAGCCGACCAATCATAATGTTTTATTGTACAAAATTGTATAGTACCGACAACGGAAAAACCTTGGTTCCTTTTCATACTGTATTTGTAGTGTACACACTAATATCTTTCGGTCCAAACTGTACTTTTTTTGTTTTGTGGCCTACTTACACCGCGGAAGCACCTAAGAATATCACATCTGAAACGATGAGCATGATGATTTTAGACAAAACCCACCTTTTTGATTGCCCCAATAAGTTTTATTTGAGCAGCCAGACACAGTTTTGCAGAGTTACTCAAAGACTTAACACATTGATTTTTATTCTTACCACAAAATTTATAAGCTGGACAATAGCTACCCAACTTGATGTACAATTATTACTTCAGCGAGTCATTGACGATGTTCACAAAAAAAATTACTTAATAACAAAAACACAAAGAAATTCCAATTTGTTATCCCAAATAACAAGTAGTAACAAAGACTTTGTCCCTTATCCAAAAGCCCTCACCCTCTCTATCTTTCTAAAGACCTACATCTTCGATCCCTACTTTCTTCGTGATATATTTCACTTACGGAGTTCTATAATTAAATGCAATTATGAGCCACCTTTAAATAACTTCGTGCCAAATAAATAAATTCTCACATAAATAAAGAAACTCTCACTAATAAGTACAATTAGAAGTTCAACTGACTTATCTATGCTACTAATTTTATCAACAATATTTCTCCTACACTAAATATCTCAAGGGATAATTTACTCTTTTTCCGCAAGTGCACCACAGCCGTCATTTTGCTGTACATCCGACGGTCCGTACGAATAGTACGTACGTCCACATTAAATTCTACTGCAAGCTCCACAAGTTATTTGTTGTCGCAGATCAAGCGCGGGACCACTTTCGCCCGCTTTACGACAAATTCCGGGCCGCGGAAGCGTAACTGACGGCGTGTTTCTCCATAATCAATGTCGTTGTCAAAAATTGTACATAATTATTCGATACCCGCCGACCATATTTAGTTCTTTTGTACGTTTCGTGTGTCGTGTAATGGTCGCTGACGTTTCTCAAATGTTTTTCGCGTCACAGAATCATTGTCCGTACTTCAATTGCCAAAAAAAATCATTTGCGTCCAGTCGTTGTGCCAAAACGATCCGCCGTGTCCCGTCGATTTTGTTTTCGTCTGTACGTTTTGGACTCTTGCTTACATTTCTCTCCCCGAATTCTTGTAACCCGTTGTTTTGTCGAGCCTTCAAGAATACGATAACATCAAACGGGCTGAAAAAACGTGCGCGCGCAAAACACGTGCACGTACGTAAAGTCTTCTACAACGCTTTTCACGTTTTCACCGCCGACATGACGCTTGAAAGTCTTACGTGTTTGTCGCGTCAGCATGTCCCATGCAATGGTCATATGTAAATAATTAAATTGTAGTCGTTCATCCGTACGAAAAGTAAACGCTTGGCGGACATGGTATGTACGACCTACGAAGCCTTCCAAAACACACTACAGCCACGCAAGCGTTTGTTTTTTTTTACATTACATGTTCTCTTATCTGATTGGTCCTCTAGTTTGCTTATAAGTTTGCGAGGGAATGAATTTATGTACGGTTCACGTCCGTGCGATTCGTTTTCGTAATTCTTCAAAAACGGAAAACTGTATTCCGTACGTGATGTCCGATGGCGGACGGCAGTTGCCATTTGGTATACGCAACTGTCGAGTTTTGACGCACAAACCTGCGTCTTTTGTCCGCAGCTACGCTCCAAAACGGTCAAACCAACTGCCCCAACCGTCACCGCCGCGTTTTTTGTCATTTTATGAAATTTGGCGTACGGATCCCAAAATTTATGGCATCCGTTTTCCTCTTTTTCAAATGTGAACCACGCAATAGTGTTGGTATTGTGTATCGGGGCATTTTTTATCGCTATGAACCCGAGAACCGATGTTACCATTTATCGAACGATGAGAGGTCCCAATGTATCGCTCCGCAACCAACAACATTTATCGCCGATAATTGTCGGTTGGGGGGGTTTGGTTCATACGTTTAGTACAAAATTATTGTATGAAAACAAAGTACGAAATGGGTACCGGTATGAGATATTGCGACCGGGGGGGGGTGGTGCCTTTTGGGAATATTTTCACAATCCATTGTTTACCACAATAATTTATTGTCGAGAGTTATAGACCCAACATTTATTGCTAATTTATCACGATATATCATAATTTTTTAGTGATAATTCCTTCACCAATATATCGAACCAATATATCAATTATCGGAAGGTCAAAAAAAGGTACATATAATCAAATGGCTAACAATAAGCAAACTATAATTTAAAGCCCACAAATGTATGAACTCAAAACATTCTTTGCTGATTCTATAATTTAATTTAGACCTTAAGTTTGAGTTTTAAATTAGCTTTATTCACTTAAGACTATAACTTTGAATATTCCTGCCAAATATCTAAATTTTGAAATCTAGGTTCAGATTTTATTAATCCTGACTCATATCTTAGAACAGAAAACCATGAATGTAATCTTTGGAGTTCTAAATTCTTAACAATAAATTTAATTTACCCGACAACCTTCGCGGGAGAGGACTCTGACTCTCAAAAAAGGGAGTAACTAAGAGGAGGGGAAAGTTGAAAAGGCACACGAACGAGGTGAAATCTTAATAAAGAGAAAATGTATGGCATCAATAAGGTCATCAAGACATCCTTTGTATTTATGCCAGTTTTTCTAAATTTTGCACCCGTTATTTTGAAAATTTGCACTGGTATTTCAAAATTTAGAATGATATGTTTGAAACGATGATACTTAACAATCCAAATGATCATTAAAACTATTGCAGATTCAATGGGGTACCGTATAATTATAAGGGTTTATGGTGAACTTACTTTGTATTATAGTGAGCATTCTGCGTACACGGTAATCAAGTGTCCCAATGTGTAACATTGTTACTTAAGGGCGTGACGATTGTGTATGTCGACAATGCTCGCGGCTGCTGTCAACGTCTACAATTTGCCCTGACCCTCCGTATTTTTTTAAGACTTTTTAAAACGATGTAAGACACATCGTATTTTTTGAAAGGTTTTGGTGCATCGCATGTCTTTGCGTGACATTATGGACATTCAACCTTCCGTGACATTGTATACGTACAACCTTCCAACAATGGATGAACAAGGTGCTTATGCGTTTGCCTCTTTTATATGACCGCGATAAATGGACATAGAATTATTGAGGCCCCTGCAAAATAAAAATATTTTTGTTTTTTGGGGGCGTTTGACTTTTGAAAACTTTTGACACATGCGAATATGTTTTTCTATTTGTGAAGCGGTCTTACTTTATTTTAAACACATCGCCGATATGCTTTAAGATAAGTTTGAAGATGAAGTGATAGTGGGTTGAAAAAACAGAAGACGACAACTTGTCGAACATCCTAAGTTCGAAAATGAAGCAAATTATACTCTACATTTTTGCAATTTCTTCGTAAGGTTGTGACTTTAGTAGTACAACGCTAAGTTTTTAATGAAAATGTAAAAAATAAACCTTTACTTAGGGCATGTTCCCATGTCATAAAGTAAGAGTTTTTTTTTTCGTTCTACTTCAAAACTTATCACGCAACGAGAAAGTCTTGAGCCATAGCTGTACCAAAAAAATGAAATTACCATAGTACAATTTGATCTTCCAACTTTAAATGTACTGCACCGCCAATCGTAATTAGAGTAAATTACTCTAATTCGGTCGCTCGAAATTTCGACTCCTTCACATCAAATAGAGTAATCGAACTGGAATAAAGGTGGACGCACCGTAAGAAATGTACGGAATTCGTACACTTCGCGGCCACCCATTTGCTGTCACGAGGGTGTGCACCTACGCCCGTCAAAAATTTGGATCGCACCGATGTCTCACGGGGCTATGTTTCAAAGTTCGCCGTATTTTACGGTGCGGTTTTGAACCGCACTAAAATATTAACTGTATCGTACAATTTTATTATCAGCAGGAGGTTGACACGTGGCAGCCAGAGCGCCACAGCAGGAGACGAAGGTGGCGGTACTTCTCGTCCTCTTTCCTTCATAGGGGACTCTTGGCGACGAAGGGAGGGAGGGAAGGGAGGGGAGGGGGGGAGGGAGGGGAGGGGGGGAGGGGAGGGGGGGGGGGGGGGGGGGGGGGGGGGGGGGGGGAGGGAGGGGAAGGAAGAGAGGTAGGGGAGATAAGGGAGGGAGGGGAGATAGGGGATATAGGGGAGGTAGGGGAGGTGACGAAGGGAGCAGAGGTAGGGAAGGGAGCGGAGGGAGGAGAGGGTGGGGAGGGAGGAAAAGGAGGGGGAGGGGAGGGGGGCGAGAGAGAGTGGAGGATGTGAAGGGAGTGGAGGGAGGAGAGAAGAGAGGGAGAGGAAGGAGTGGAGGGAAGGGAGAGAGGGCGATCCAAGGGGAGAGGGGAGGGAGAGGAAGCAGTGGAGGGAGGTAAGAGAGAGAAAAGGGAGAGGAGAGGGGAGTGCCGAGGAGAGAAAATAAAATACAGGAGTTGAACAAAGAGGGGGGGAAAACGAGGAGGGAGGGAGGAAAGAAGAGAGATAGGAAGGGAGGAGAAAGGCGGGAGGAGGGAGGAGGTAAGAGGGAAGATAGACTTGTAAATCCAGATACGCAGGGATGGATAGAGAGAGGGGGGGATCTAATGAGGGGGAGGGAGGGAGGGAGGGAGGGTGGGAGGTCCCGCCGAGTAAGGATAGGGGAGGGAGAGGCAAATAAGACAGATTGGTGAAGGAGGAGGGGAAGGGAGGAGGAGGTATGATGGAAGGGGGCAAGAGGCGGAGCAAGGAGGGAGGAGAGAGGGAAGAGGAAGGATGGATGTAGGGGGCAGAGGGAGGAAGGTGGAGGGAGGGGAGTGGTTGGAAAGAGGATATGGAGGATATGGAGGAGAGAGAGGAGAGGGAGGAGGGATAGAGGGGTTCCAGGGAGATGGGGTGGAGGAGAAGGAAATGGATGGAATGGAGCAGTGATGAATGGACAGGATGGTGGAAGGATTGATGGATGGACAGACATTTTTTAGTTTTTTAGGATACATTTTCAGTTATTGTTGCTTATGCTGCGACACAAATAACGTTTTGTACATTATTTGCAATTCCCATTGGTTTTGTGATCGAAATTTATATTTTTGAAATCCAAACTAGAGTAATTTTACTTCTTACCAAATTTCCATCTTTTAAAAAAAGCCACATTTTACTTTTTGGAGTAAATTTTTTTGAGGATTTTTTTTTTTTGAGGAAATTGGCTCGCAATGCCTTTGACTTATCCTCAAAGGTTTCATTTTCTTGGGAGAGGGGTTGAGAAAGTTATAAAAATAAATTCCTCAAAAAATTTTACTCCAAAAAATAATAAAATGTGGATTTGAAAAGATGGAAATTTGGTAGGAAGTAAAATTGTTGAGAAAAATATAATTGGACGATGGATAAAAATCATTCTATGCAAGTATGACTGAAATGTGACCCAATAAAAAACGGAATAATTGAAATTGTTCCTAAACTTTTTACACATTATTATTGTGAACTCCATAACCTCTTAGGACATCTCTGTCTGTTTTTTTGTCAACCTTAGTAGAGAGTGACTTCAAGCTTTTCGTTTTTTTTGGTCCCGGCTTGTGGAGATGGGGGTGGGGGGAGGAATTACCCTCTTCCTCTCCCCTTGTAAAAAGAGAAAGTTGAGGAACATAGTGTGGAAATATCTACAAAAACCCGAATAAAAATCTATTGATACCAATCCCCCCCTCCCTCCCCACCCTCTCCTCCTTGCCCTTCGTTGTGCACCTCCCTTCTGATTCGAGACAAGCTCCCCATAATGAAAAATATTAAGATGCCTCGAAATATAAAGAAAAAACAAAACTAAATGCTGGGCATCATTTTTTGTTGTAAAACGTAGAAAAACTTTTCGTGTAATTACTTATTCGTATTCATATGAGTTTATATAAGAAATTTCAGTGAATAATTCCAAGAGGAGAGAAAGAAGCATGATTGCTCCCTGGTTGTTTTTTTCAGCTTATGACGTAGCATTTTTCTTCAAATTGGAAAAGAAACAAAACTGCCGACAACATATAATTTATATCAGTAGTTTTAGAAAAAAGAAAACTTTTAAGTATTCGTAAGGTCGAAGCTTTCTGAATAAATGGCCAAATACGCTCCAACTCTTGTGCAATACCCGGTTAATTAGTGTTAATGATATTAATATCTGAAACTTTTAGTATAAACCTGCTGTTCTCAACCAGGGTTCATTCCTTCAAAGTCGTTTTTCTCATTATGTAACTTGTCATTTCCAACGGCCGACCACTTGTGCAATTTTATAAGTGAAAATTACTTGACAGGGCCGATTATGGGAGTCAACGACATCCAAGTTGTAGAGACTTGGTTTTGAATTGCCTGTTTGGCTCAAACCTCCCATCAGAGTGCGAATCCTATTATGGCGAATTCGAGTACCAACGCAATGAAACCGAATGCGAAGCTTTTTGCAAGTCGACCCAAGTCGAAGGAGCTTGTGGTGGAGGCGGTATCTGTGTTACTGGTACCAATGGGATAACGCCTACATGTGCATGCGATCCATGGTACAATAATCAATACAACGAATACACTTGCGAATGTAAGTACCCTCTTTGACAAGATAGTAGACGATAATGAATGTTTTTTTGAAAGCCATATCAGGAATTTCAAACAAAGTTAAGCTTTTTCTCATGCTTGATGTTTTATATATAACCATTTGTGCAATCTCTATATGATAGTAAATGTTGGGCCATAAATTTTTAAACATTGAGATTTTGTTAATAAGTTCACACTCTTGAATTTTTTTTTTAAATATTCGAAGATGTGCTTAAATTGACGTATTCGGTGATGTATACCAGTTTTTTAGGTAGAAGTCACTTATGTTAATAAGATTTAAAAACATCCAGATTTTCTATATACACTGAAGGTTGTCCATTCGAACGAATTTTATGTTCTAGTTTGTTGATGAATCTGCCTCAATTTGTGTTTAAAATGATACTCAACTCAAAGTCAAACTTTTTGAAAATTATGTATGTAGTTGGTAAACATATTCTTGACCCGTGAATATTCTCAGTGTTAGCTTGGGGGAATATCTAAAAACCCTAATGTGGCGATTATGGTCAACACTATATCGTCAAAAATTTAGAACACCGTGTATAGTTTCAGGTTGTTTGTTGACATGGTTTTTAATGGATTTTGACGTTCAGTTTGGAGAAATTTGCCAACTGTGGATTTTGGTGTGGGAGAGCCCTAGAAAGCCCAACCTTAGGGAAATCCAACTTTTCAGATATTTTGTTGAGATTTTTATAGTACTGTAAATTGATTGGATTTTAGTATGTGTATTGTTGCGGTCATTGGGGTAGGCAAATAATCAAATATATTAATTTGACAAACATCTTTCTACACCTTATTTAGGATTCTCCCAACTCTTGGTTATTGGTTGCTACAACTTAACATTGAACAAGTATGCATAAAAGTTGAAACTAGTTTATTTCTCTTAATGCTTGGTTAAGAAGCCAATTTTTGTATATCAAATATGTTCGGGTGAGAGTAACTCAAAAATTCAACATAGCTTAGAATTTGTCTAAATTATGTTAATTACGTCTTTGCATGCTCTCTGGTAAAGAAAAATATTTCTCAAAATGTTTTGTTTCTCTTTGTTTCTATTTTAAACAGATGAGAATAAGTAATGTTTCTATTTCATATGAGAATAAATAACGATTTGTATTTCCTTTAAGAGCTTAGCTTGTTTTCACTAAGTGTCATCCTTTTGCATTTTAAAATAAATTTCCGTAATTTTTTTAACAATTTCAAGTTGATATACCATTAATGGTGGAAAAAAATAGTATTAATGGCAGATGCCACTAGGTGGATGACCTTCAAGAGCTTTATCAAGAGCCCAGTCATGTATCACGATATTTTTTTATCAACATATTGAGCCGATATACCAGTAAATCATTGCGAAAGTTTCTTCACCGATATTCGAACCTATATATTGATTATCGTTTGGTCAACATAAGGTACACCATGTATCGCTATTAGTGTTAATGTTTTTTTTGCCTCTTAAAACATATTTTTTCCGTACACACATGTCGGACTGTGGATCTGACGGTTGCGATTGAAAGGTAAGATTCCCAGCTTCCAATTGGCGGTCTCAAATTGAAAATTGGACAATTTTGTACGGAGAAAAGATGTTTTAAGTGGCAAAAAAAACATTAACACTAGTAGCGGTGTACATATCAATTATTAAAATGAGACTACCGATACACAACTAACTCTTTTTGAGGTTGTTGTTCAACACTTTCATGGGTTTTTTTAAAATTGACTATTAACCTTTTAGCTTTTCACTCTTGGAGTTTTTATCACTAACACTTGGAAGGGATATAAGGGTTCGATCCAGAGGGTTGCAATTTTGTGGTAGTAAGCCTAATACCTAAATACAAGTTTTCTTGTCTTTCCAGTGGTATACTCACCACCACCACCACTCACTCCACCCGCATCCGAACCACCCCCCAATCCACCCCCATTGAGCCCACCACCTGCACGATTTTCTCCACTCCGTCGACCACCCCCAAAAAGTCCACCTCCTTTTAGACTTCCCCGGAAAAGTCCTCCTCTAGAACCTTCTTCACCCCATCTTCCACCAAGTTCACCTACGCCACCATAATGGCCTTCACCGTGACAACCTTCCTCATCCCTCTATCAAAGGTATATCTCAAACAACATTGCTTAAAATTACCTAGAGTCACTAGAGTTTGAAGTCATCCGAAAATTTTCCTTTGTTAACGTCAAATACGCCTTCAATCGCTCTACTCTTGATCCTATTTGAGCTGCATTAAATACAAATGGCTACCCAGTAAAAGTAGGTTCCGTATTCAATTGGCCGCCACCTACAAGCGTTGATCTCTTGTTGTGTGGACATGCTCAAGGAAATATCTCGATAGACGATAATGATATCTTTGGAGAAATTGAGGATGTGTACCATCTTATAAAATTCCCTCCATATACATCTGATTCTCGAGGCCCTTGCCAAGTTAGGAGTACCCGTGGCAAGGCCATCCTCGTACAACTGGCCTTTTAAGATTCACAGAATCGAGGGTTAGCGTTGAATGTTTACTGAAAGGGAAAATTGAGACGGTTAGTGCTCGAAACTTGGACAATTGAAGAGAGTCTTCAGTGCGCTAACCACTTGGCCACCAATTCGAAGTTCTATAATTGGACTGCTATCCATTTCGCCACCATCCAAGATATTTATATTCGAGGGTCCATATCATTAAGTATTAACTGTGGGTGAAACCCATATCCCAGGTATTGAACGACACATCTTCCCTAAATCAACACCCCCCCTCAAAGGGTAACTGGTCAGAATCTACGACAGCCTTGGCTTTGGGTTTTTAGCGCCCAATGGTTTGTTGTTGTAAAGCATCAATGGTAAAAAACTACCGAAAGTTCTACTTTGAAAAACTAACTTATAGGTGGTGGATCGAAGAACTTGGAATTTACACATAGGGATTCCTATTAATTATAAAGTCTCAAAGTCCCTAAAGAAGCAACTTGTGCTTTTAATGTGGACTGTGACATATACTAGGTGTTGTACCAGGAACGTTTCAAACTCTCGCCATATCGATTGTAGCCTTGGCCAATTAGAAGACTGTGCCGTATAATAGGTATTGTACCAAATACTTTCCAAACCTTAAATGGTATTGTAATAACGACTTCTAGTATATATAATTTTTTCTCTAATGCCACGTTGCGTTTCAAAAGGTTTCATCAACACAGATTTTACTACTTCGACAACCAAATGCAACAACCAAATCCCAGTTAAAGTGGTCCTAGACATAATCTTCCGAAAGATCATTGTTAGTTGATAAATTTTATCAAGCAACTCCATTGTCGTATTCAGTAGTAGACCACTCGGATTATTCCGCAAGTCACAGTTACCACATGATCAGTGTATTCGAATGCTTCTACTTGTCATTCAACCGGGCTTTCCATATATGAAATATTTGGTAGCTACTCCCGCACCTACTTCCGCACTAGCTGTACTAATAAAAAAATGCTTCAATACTACACCTACACCAAACCATCACGAGTTTAAGGAACATAATGTATATTTAAAACTAAAAGAATTGTAAGTCTATGATCTTCCACAATTAGTATTGGGCTCACTAAAGCTCACCAATGTATTACTCCCCTTACGCATTAGGTGTCCACCCACTTAGCACACACTCTTCCCCTACGATAGTTCAACTTAGGAGGAGGGAAAGCCTTGGTGAGCATCTCTGATTTTTCATCTGGTAATTATCTTGTCACAAAGTGAAGCCAAATATCTATATGCTTGCTCTTAAAGTGCTGGCTCGGATTGGTTGCCATTGCACCGGCTGCCTAATTATCACACCAGACGACTTGGGTTCCATTCCTCATGAATCTCGACTCTTGCGGAAGAAAAGTCACTAATACCAACTCTTTGATAGCTGCACTGGCAACCATGTATTGTGATGTATTGTGATTCCAAAGTTGACTGTGCAGCTAATTTATTCAACTTGCTGTTCCAGCGACATGTCCCTTTCCCTCTCCTTAAAACTTTGGAGCCCAAATGTCACACCAGGTGACTTGGGTTCCCTTCTACATCGATCCCACCTGAAAAGACTTCACCCAAAGTAGCTCTTTGGTAGCTGCACTGGCATCTAAGTATTCCTTTTCCGTAATTGAATGTGGGGTTACTTTTTGCAATTCGCTGCTCCAACAACATGTCCCTGTCCCTAACTGTAAAGCAACATTCTAAGACAGCAACATAACAACATGCCTCTCTCCCTATCTATTGCTGCTCCAACAAATGTCCCTGCTCCAGCAAATGTCCCTATCCCTAACTGTAATGCTGGAACATTGTATGACAGTAACATAACAATGTACCTGCCCCTATCTGTAAGACATGTCCAGTATTGACCTTCCACTAGGAGTATCACCCTAGCTCACATCAATCCACATATATCGATGTTAATCTTATTTACTCCTACAGTTATTCACAAAATCCTAGTTCTCACCAAGGAACTCATAACCTTGTAGCTCCTTGCCAACCCTTTCTTCTTAAATTCTGCAAACTCTTACACAAAACACCAAAAGCAGCTAAAATACCTGGCCTAGTACAGTTCACAAAATACATTTAAATTCCCTGTATCTATGTGTAAGGAATCTCATTCATATACCCAAGCTCCTTGGATTGTAATCAACTTCAACTTCAACAACAGAGTCCCTCTGCTGACCTTTTAAAACACTAAAATTACAATTTTTTTGCCCTCCGCTATACTAGTGATGTCCTGTTTTATGTTTATGATGTAACTACACTCTCATTTACGGGTCGGAGATTGTAGAAAGTAGCGTGTGTGCCGAAGTCCTTTGCTTTTTCCCAATCTTCTTGGACTCAAACTGTAATCAACTTCAACAACAGAGTCACTCTGCTAACCTTTTAACTGCTAACCTTTTAGAGTTACACTTTCTGGACTAGTAATGGACACTTTTGTGTTTATGATGCAGTTACACTCTTATTAACGGGTCGGAGATTGGAGCAAAGAGCGTGTGCACCGAACTCCTTTGCGTCTATGTTTCCGTGTTTCGGTTAAGTCTTGTGCTCTTATTTTCAACGAGATCAGAGCAAGGGCAATTTTAATTCAATATTTCATTTTTATTCGGGTGGTTTATCGAGAGTAAGAAAGTCAAAGGTAGTTATTGCTGTTTGTCATCAACTTATACTATTGTATGGGTTTAGTCCGGATGTCATTGGGCTGGGCATGAAGAAAGGTCTAAATAGGTGTCTGCTGAAGTGTAAGTTAGTCTAAAGAGTAATTTGCAGTAAGCAATACAATGGGGCGTTTGTAACAATCAAGACCCGATAATTGCAAGATTGATCTTGGTCACACGGGTCTCTGCTTGTATGAGGTTTTGGAGCTCCGTACTAGATTTGACAGGTTGTGTTCATTGTCTTTTGGTGTACGGTCTACTATATGGAAAAGTAAAAGGGGCAAGCAAAAGGAATGTGTTCATTGTCTTTTGGTGTACGGTCTACTATATGGAAAAGTAAAAGGGGCAAGCAAAATGAAACAAATTCCAATCGGTATTTAGGGCGGTACTTTCATGTCTACTTGTAGCTGTCAATAGGTTTGTTGTTTGAGGAGTCGGGTATGAATCGAGCAAGTCCTATAACTGTCGTACATCACAACATCCATTTGTATGTACACTGTTGCGAGAGAAAATATATGCAACATCTGCACTTAGGCATTCTAGTCTTCTTCTTGTTCATTAACTCCGTGCAATTATTGTATTTGTAATCTCTACATGCATGGAATCTCTGTATCCTCTCTTTCTCTCTCGTACTTAATAAATTTATCCTCCAAGTGCACCTTGTCATGGATGATAATAGTTAAGAGGTTACGAGCCAACAACCATTAAAAGCCTAGGGCAGCGGTGGTTCTATTTTAAGAGGTAATTTGGGCGATCGCCTAGTAGCTATCGGTGGGCAGGTCATTAAAGAATTCAAAATTGGTTAAGAACGTCCTTCAAAAGACATGGTCGTAACATCTATTTATAAATATGTGACTATTCTGGAATTCTAAAAGTTAGATTCACTTTGTGTAATCTGTATAATCACTAAGACAGTGCAATCACTACGCGTACTTTTTAAGTTTATCGTATGTATTTTCCTTGTCATGTTTGATGATAGTTAGGCTTCTCATACTCAAAGCTTTTACCTTGTCATGTCCAATGATATCTCAGATTACGTCCTACAGGTCATGGTTCCACTTTACACTATATATAGGGAGGTATTTTTAGTTCATCGATGCACAGCAAGAATTTTTTTCTTGCCGAATTTCCCATATATTTCATTTCCCACTCCATCATTTACTGAATCACCCGTTGAAATTTTCGTATTTCAATGTTTCCTACGTTGTTTAATTCCACATTCATTCTTTTCAATCGTTTCTATCATTGCCCGCCATCCTCCTCGTGGCATCTATCTTACATTTCACCATTCTCTCTCTCTCTCTCTCTCTCTCTCTCTCTCTCTCTCTCTCTCTCTCTCTCTCTCTCTCTCTCTCTCTCTCTCTCTATATCACCATTCATGAAAGAAATTTCACACGCCACATCCACTTTGCCTTTTCAAAACAAACAATTTCCATCTTTTTGTAATAAATATAATTTTTGAAAAATTATAATTTGGAAGTTTGGCCCTTATTTGGCATTTTCTTTACTAGCTATTTTTTTCATCGTCATATCTCTTCTATTTATGACAAGGCAGTTTCGATTTTCTAGCCTGGCCAACAAATCCTTACCAATTTATTTCTCCTCTCTCATTCTTCTCTTTGAGGATAAGAGGGAGTATTGTAGGGCATTTCTATATGCACACGTCTTGTCATATGTTTTCACATTTAAAAGGCGGTTATCATATCCACCCAAGTATATATATATATATATATATATATATATATATATATATATATATATATATATATATATATATATATATATATATATATATGTGTGTGTGTGTGTGTATATCGGACCTTACCCAGTGTACCCCAACGAGTAAAAACTTAATGAAAAAATTATATAACATACGAAGTACAACTGTGCCAGTTGTCCAATCTGAGTGAAGATTTCACAAATCCAGTTGTCGTCTGGGTTGGCAAGTTGCTGATAAAAAAAATATTACTTGCACCTTAGTGTAAAAAAAGACAGTCTCACGCCAAAAAACAAGTCACCGTGAATGTCCACCGTGGCAACCGAGGCAGACTCAGAAACCGACGCACGGTATTTTTGAATTTTGGTACGAGTGTTGCTTTTTTTTTTTCACTGTATCCTTAAATTTACTATTTTTATGAATCTGACACGCGATATTATCGGTAATGGATCGCCAAAATGGCTCGATATATAGCTCTAGGATTAGCTAATTTGCAGAGTTCGCAAAAGTAAAAAAAAATCATACCCGAAACCGACCGTTTATCTTTTTTCAAAATCTGAGTAACCGACGCCCGACCGAGTTTTGTCACTCTCCAAAATTGTTAATCGTTAACCGACCGTCGTTTACGAAAAAAAAAATTAACCGAATCTTGATTTTTCGCGACTAACCGTGCCAGCCCGTAACCGAAAAAGTACAAAATTAATCAATGTACGACGGAATAAGCCAATAACTACGATTTGTCGCGTTCCCTAAGATTTGCGAAATAATTAGTGTTACTACCGTGTCAGATTTACGACGCTTTGTCGCGTTCCCTAAGATTTGCGAATGGAATAGTGTACTACTGTGTCAGATTTGCGACCATTTGTCGCGTTGCCTAAGATTTGCGAAATGAATACTGTACTACCGTGTCAGATTTGAGACGCTTTGTCGCTTTCCCTAAGATTTTCGAAATGAATAGTGTACTACCGTGTCAGATATGCGAAGCTTTGTCGCGTTCCCTTTGATTTGCGAAATAAATAGCTTACTACAGTACCGTGTCAGATTTGCGACGCTAATCATGATGCCACGTACTTCCACGATACCAAAAGTACAAAGAACAATAATGGTGGAAAAAAAAGAGTACAAAATTTTCATTTTTTTTGGATTTTTGTTTGACCGACCGTAACTGACCGTTTTTTTTTTCTTGGTGAGTCAACCGACCGTAACCGCCCGACCCCCAAAATTTGGCAACCGAATCCGTTCCGGATCCGGCGCGGGCGGTCGGTTAACGGTCGGTCACGGTTTCGGTTGACCGTTTGCGACCTCTGCTAATTTGTTACCGCCGATATATTACAGTGTATCGCTATTAGAGTTACTATTTTTTTCGCCACTTAAAACATATTTTCTCCGTGCACACTTCTTCGATTTTCAGTTCAATACCGCCAATCGAAAGCTGAGAATCATACCTTTCAATCGCAACCGTCAGATCCACAATTGACATGTGTTTACGGACAAAAAATGTTTTAAGTGGGCGAAAAAAACATTAACACTAATATCGATACACGGTGTACTGACTCAGTACGGAGTTGTCCCTATAATTTTTTATCGAGACGATATATCAGTAAAACATAACAATGATTTTCTTTTCGATATATTGGAAAGGTATATCGATTATTGGTAGGTCAATAAATGGTACAGTACACCGCCAATCGCTATTAGAGTATATAACGCTAATTCGGTACCCCTAAATTTTGACCCCAAAACCTGAAATAGAATTAATAACGCTATTTAAGTACGTGGACCATAATCTGCCACGTCTCAGGCACTAAATTATAATCAACAACGCTAATTTTTTTTTTACACTATTTAATCCTTGACTCTAATAGCGATTGGCGGTGTACTGTACATATCGATTATTATTAAGAGGTTGCCGATACACAATACTACATCGTCCATCGTTATTAGAGTTAACAACACTAAGGCCTGTTCTCCATTAGGCGGTCCCAGTAAACATGCGGATATGATGATTACTGGCACGGCCTTCCATTATGTCGTGCCAGTTAACATCGTTTCTCAATTATGATTGGCGCCACGTAGGTTAGAGTCAAGATTTTTAAAGTCTTCCAAATATCTTCAACAGAAAGTCAGAACGAAATATGTGGACCACCTAAAATTTTTGAAAATCTGCAAAATATCTTCAACGGAAAGTCAGAACGATATATTTGTACCAGCGTAATGTACTTAAAGTCTACTACGAGTATGCTCTACACCGTGAACTGTTATTAGACTTATGTACTCTATATCGGCGCCCCAAATTTTTGACATTGATACCTTAAATAGAATAAATTATACTATTTAAGGACGTGGACCATAATATGCCACGTCTCCGACACTAAATTAGCATCAATGACACTAATTATTTTTTGACACTAATAATTTCTTTAGTCTAATAACGATTCACGGTGTAACGTACTATTTGTACCTTCATCAGGGTTTGTAACAAACCTTAACTTCTTCACTACAATGGCTTTTATTTGAACGCTTGCCTCCAACGGAAAGCCTCTGCCGTATTATGTGACATCCGTCACACTTTTACGTGTGTTAATGGAGTGAAAGCGCGGCAAGCTGTGGACAGTGGATGGCGTGTACGACGCCTGTTCGTGTTGGCGACTTTTTTTTTTACTCTTCACTTGAACATCGCGCACATCGTCCAAGGGGTACATCACGCACATCGTCCAGTTTGAAGAGACTCTCTTCAAAGAGGACGATGTGCGCCAGAGGTCGCAAACGGTCAACCGAAACCGTGACCGACCGTTAACCGACCGCCCGCGCCGGATCCGGAACGGATTCGGTTGCCAAATTTTGTGGGTCGGGCGGTTACGGTCAGTTGACTCACCAAGAAAAAAAAACGGTCAGTTACGGTCGGTCAAAGAAAAAACCAAAAAAAAAGAAGAATTTGTACTTTTTTTTCCAACATTATTGTTCTTTGTACTTTGGCATCGTGGAAGTACGTGGCATCATGATTAGCATCGCAAATCTAACACGGTACTAACACTATTCATTTCGCGAATCTTACCAAAAGACAATCCAACATTCATGTACTTTGTACTCTTTTGCATCGTGGAAGTACGTGACATCATGACTAGCGTCGCAAATCTGACACGGTGCTGTAGTAAGCTATTCATTTCGCAAATCAGAGGGAACGCGACAAAGCGTCGCAAATCTGACACGGTAGTACTTCATTTCGAAAATCTTAGGGAAACGCGACAAAGCGTCGCAAATCTGACACGGTACTACAATATTCATTTCGCAAATCTTAGGCAACGCGACAAAGCGTCGCAATTCTAACACAGTAGTACACTATTCATTTCGCAAATCTTAAGGAACGCGACAAATCGTAGTTATTGGCTTATTCCGTTGTACATTGATTAATTTTGTATTTTTTTTGGTTACGGGCGGGAACGATTAGTCGCGAAAAATCAAGATTCGGTTAATTTTTTTTTCGTAAACGACGGTCGGTTAACGGTTAACAATTTTGGAGCGTGACAAAACTCGGTCGGGCGTCGGTTACTGAGATTTTGAAAAAAAAAACGGTCGGTTTCGGGTATGAAATTTTTTGACTTTTGCGACCTCTGATGTGCGCGATCGTCCAGTGTGGAGATATTCTCTTCGGCAAAGGTCGCAAACGGTCAAGAGAAACCGTGACCGACCGTTAACCGACCGCCCGCGCCGGATCCGGAACGGATTCGGTTGCCAAATTTTGGGGGTCGGGCGGTTACGGTCGGTTGACTCACCAATAAAATATAACCGGTCAGTTACGGTCGGTCAAACAAAAAACCAAAAAAAATGAAAATTTTGTACTCTTTATTTCCAACATTATTGTTCTTTGTACTTTTGGTATCGTGGAAGTACGTGGCATAATGATTACTGTCGCAAATCTGACACGGTACTGTAGTAAGCTATTTATTTCGCAATTCAAAGGGAACGCAACAAAGCGTCGCAAATTTGACACTGTAGTACGCTATTCATTTCGAAAATTTTAGGCAACGCGGTAAAGCGTCGCAAAATCTAACACAATTGTAACACTATTCATTCTGCAAATCTTAGGGAACGCGACAATTCGTAATTATAGGCTTATTCCGTCGTACATTGATTAATTTTGTACTTTTTTCGGTTACGGGCGGGCACGGTTAGTCGCGGAAAATCAAGATTCGGTTAATTTTTTTTTCGTAAACGACGGTCGGTTAACGGTTAACAATTTTGGAGCGTGAGAAGACTCGGTCAGGCGTCGGTTACTCAGATTTTGAAAAAAAAAAAACGGTTGGTTTCGGTTATGAAATTTGTTGACTTTTGCTACCTTTGCTCCTCGACGAGGAGAGTATATTTACACTGGACGACGTGCGCAATTGCTTCGCGAATCTAGAAATGCTAAAAATCCAACGGTCGATAATTACGCTTATAATGTTGGAGCGATCCAGTAAACATGTTTCGAAATGTTTCGTCTGACAAAAAAAAAAAAGTAAAAATCTGTACGAAAGTGTACGTCATATAGTAAGCAAC
Source organism: Zygnema cylindricum (assembly GCA_037447655.1). NCBI lineage: Eukaryota > Viridiplantae > Streptophyta > Zygnematophyceae > Zygnematales > Zygnemataceae > Zygnema > Zygnema cylindricum. Next base: position 18,345 of record JBBHKE010002304.1, read on the forward strand.
ACCACTTTTCCTCTAATGGAAATTCACCCTAATTCGGTCGCGACTTTTTTTCAGCCAGACGTGAATTAATAATTTCGTATTAGCACTAAAAAATACTTAACGGTATAACAATGAGCGATGTACTAATTCCTGATAAACACACAGGATAAATTAAAAGCACGATGGTAAACCATTTGAGTCCGGAGGTACAAAAGGGGTGACATGGCCAAAACTGAAAAACTACAAGCAGGGCAATAAAAAACAAAGAAAGCAACATGAACACATAAAAATGGCAAAAAGAATAAAAACACCCAAACTCAAACTGAAAAGCAGAGCAATCCACTAAACTAAAACTTGAACCCCTACCCCACACTAATTCACGGGTTGTGCTCATGAAATCTCCACGGTAATTCAATAACTGTCGCAATTGTACTATCTTCGTCCGTTTGGATATTTGTCGTAAATGTCTTTGTAGCGTAGCTCAAAATCTGTACAGTGGGCGTGGTCCGAGGTAGTTGCTGGGCGGGTAAGGTAACGGCGTGTCCAGGTGTGACCGTAATTTACCGCCACAATTTTGTCGCGAAGCAGATATGTTCCGTACACTCTTGTCGGGTGTCCCATGTGTAACGTTTTTGGACCTGTATTTTCGGTATTTTTGTCCGTCGTAAAGGGAATTGATCACGACAGTGACTGTTTTGGTTGCGCACGGTTACTTACGTCACTTTGTCAAAAAATGTACGTTTGACGTACATATTGGTACAAATTAAGTACCGTTGAGTAAAATCTTGACGGTCAATCGGTTGGACAACTTTGACTTTCAAAATATTGTTTCAACCGCTTAAAATTTTGCCACACTTGCGAACGTCGACCGTCATATTAAAATTAGCAATTCATACGGACGGCGAACGTTTACGGTTACAAAACTGCGACAACCACATGTAAATAAAATGGTTGCAAACAGTCACTTTTTGTCTTTACGTGAGCTCCACGGTAAGAGCACTTAGGGGGTATCCCCATGTAACCGAAACTTTGAAACGCTACTTTGGATTTTAGCGCAAATTTTTAGGTGTACTTTTCAAAGTGTGCCTATGTCAATCATTACTTGCACCTTCATCACTTCAAATATGTGACATTTGTAAACGTCTACAAAATATGCGACAGCCTACGATAGTACGAAACGAAATGTAAACGATTACGAAACTTCCTAAAAGTAGTGACGTATACAAAAACGGCGACGGTTGTAGACGTCGAGTTTTTTGTGACATTGTAGATGTTTAGGGTTTTGTGACATTGCGAAAAGTCATGCTACCTTATGACGTCATTAACACATAAAATTTCCGCTATGGCTTCCCGAATTCTTTTTTTTACCATTTATCGTTCTATATGCCATCAAAATGTGACCAAAAATATAAAATAAAAAAAGAAAAAAAATATCTTTCATTTTATACTATTATTGTTGCATTTCATTTAGAGATTAGAGAAAGAGGAGCGGTCAAATGAACAGGATGGGGAGAGACGAGGACGTTGTAATTTTTTGCCAAGGACCCATGAAAGAAAGTGGAGGTCCAAGACCCTAACGATTTTTTTTCCGTACATGCTCGTCATTTTTGTACGTACATGCGCGTGACGAGCATGAAAAAAATAGCGTGTACTCTCCCTCGTTCTAATTTTTTTGAAGACGTTTCACACGTGCAATACTTGCTTTCTATTCGTCAATAAGGTGCTATTTTGGTTAAAATCAGATCGTGATTTGATTCCATTACAAGTGTGAAGATGAGTTGGAAGTGGGTCGCGATGATAATAACGCCAAATTGCCGTACCTTCCAAGTTCCAAGAGGACACAAAATGTACTTGTGTTTTTGCCCATTTTTCGTACGGCGTAATATTTTCTCAATGGAAGTCCCTTTTTTTGTGAAAACGACGGAAAAAAACCCTTACTTGAACACATCGGGGCACGCCCTTAGTAGCAAAATTGAAATTTAATTGTCTAAGCGTTACATTGAACTTAGACGCAAAATGAAACGAAACCTCTTTCAACTAGATTACTATAAGTCTTGTACTGAAATATTAAACCGCACGAAACGAAATAAACTTTGTACACTATAATAAAACGAACCGACGTAAAAATATCAATTGAAATTAAATGAAAAAGATGCGCTTCGTCACGCGCGGCGAAATTGAGCCACACTATCTACGATTCAACGTTCTTACATTGACATCAAAATTTCGTTTCGTGATTTTTAATATTTCCGTACAAAACTTAGAATAGTTTAGAGTAGGTTTTTAGGGTTTTTTTTCAATTTGCGTCTAAGTTCAATGTAACGTTTAGACGATTACATTTCAATTTTGCGGCTAAGTGCTCTCGCCGTGGAGCTCACGTAAAGACAAAAAGTGACTGTCTGCAACTATTTTATTTACATGTGGTTGCCGCAGCTTTGTTACTGTAAACGTTCGCCGGTCGTGTGAATTGCTAATTTTATTATGACGGTCGACGCCCGCAAGCGCGGCAAAATTTTAAGCGGTTGAAACAATATTTTGAAAGTCAATGTTGTCCAACCGATTGACCGTGAAAATTTTACTCAACGGTACTTTATTTTTACCAATATGTACTTCAAACGTACAATTTTTGACAAAGTGACGTAAGTGACCGTGCGCAACCAAAACAGTCACTGTCATGATCAATATCACTTGTATTGTGGGCAAATATGTAAGTCCCACACGATAGAGATTGAAACCCTTCTGCCTTCAAGATCACGGCAAGCCAATCATACTGGCTCTACCACTTTCATTATCCGCGAGTCAATTATCTCGATTAAATAGAATACATCGAAAGAGAGAATTTGTGAACTACCGGTGATAATATGCAGTTAATACCTGTGAAGAAATCGGAAAGAGACCACCGACTGCACTCGTAATAGAAGGACCAGGGCCAGTTCCTCCTGATGAAGGAGCCATATTCAGTTCTCTTGCAAAAGGAAACATTGGTTTTACTGACGGCTTTGAACTGCCGAAAGGAGCAGATGACGATACAGTCGGCAACACAGTCAAAGGAGTTGTTTTGTCGTCACTCGTAATTGTCCTTGAATATTTGAAAAGGTTTCTAAACTTTGAAATCGAGCATAAAATCTTTGATGTTTCTGCTTTAATCACTGCCTACAGCAAGGCGTTTATCGTTTCATCCTTTACATATCTCGACAACAGACCGCCTTTAATGATTGAAAAAGAGCTTTAGCAGCAGTCGCTTCAACCTATAGTCCACTAACGTATCGGCGACAGAGGCATCACATTCGATCACGTGCAAGAACGCGACATACTCCAGCTTCTCCAATATGGAAAGATAAGATGCAATACTATGCCATGTATCCCCAGACAATCGAGAAACGCCATGCTATGATACTCTAGCTCGCAGTTAAACTGCCTGTTACTGTAGCTTTATGTCATTTTACGACAATTTTTCCCGTGTTTGTGGCGTTAAAAGTTAAAACCATAGTTCAAAAGTAGGTGAAAGTAGGCCCGTACAATATGCCTATTGTATGCAAAACATACAATATGACCTTAAGACCCATATTGTATTTGGACCTATTCGGACCAATTAAAACATTCGGACCAAAAATATTTATTTAAACCGTCAGATTCGAACGATCGGACGGTCGCTAATCAAAGTAGCAATCTAAGAAGATCCCATGAAAAGCCCATAACACAACTTACGATAAAAGTCGCCGACAAAAGACCTACCATAAAACGCCTACTTTTGAACTATGGTCCAAACGGCAAAATTTTGTATGAAAAAGTTTCACGATTAATAAAGTACGATATGCTATGCCGACCATTTTATAGACGTAAAAAATGCGCACTTTTAAATATGTCATCATCTAGCTACAAACGTGTCTGACTCTGATTGGTCAAAAGGATGTCAGCCGTAAAACAAAGTCTTGTTCGTCGACACTTGCGCATTTTGGATTCCAATAATTTGTTTTTTTTTTAAATTTGTCGCGATCCTCCGACGAGGTGGACCCTGTACGGAAAATACGAACGGTCAATTTCACGATGTCGGTTTCGCTGTAAAAAGTACAAAAGGCGGTTCGTCGTACGACGCCTGTACGGCCTGAGGTCGGCTCCCACCTGTAAAGAAAAAAAAAGAAAAACGAAGAAAAAAAAAGAAAAAAAAAGAAAAAGAAAGAAAAAGGAAGAGCCTCTTGTCCATAGTCAAACCCATAGTCTATCTGCATGTCGGATCTTGCTCGACTACCTCAAACAGTGTAGCTTGCCGTCTCCATAGCCATGGCGGCCACCATAGCCATCCCTACAGTGCTGCTAATCGCGTGCCACGTGGCACTCGTAACGGCGTACTTCGGCCCCATTCGCGACGATGCAGACAGTAAGTTTCCTCCTCCTTCCACCTTCCTTTGCGCCTTTCTTCCGGCTCCGCCGTCTTTTCCTTTGCGCGTGCCCAGCCAACCTAGCTCTTATTCTCTCCTCTGCCTCGGCTGCCGTACGACTGCCGTACGGCTTCCGTACATCTCCTGCAGACGCGGCTCTGTCTGCGCTGCAGGCTTCGCTCGTGAATCCGCATCTCTTCCCCGGCATCCAGTGTGTCGACCAGCCGTACTTCGGATGCACCGACGCAGGCCGCGTCAACTGGGTGTGAGTGGCGGCCGCAAGGCAACATTTTGCTACGGAACTCTGCTATGCTGCTAGGTATCCGCACTGTATTTCGCACTAAATTTCGCATTAAATCTCGCACTAAATCTCGCACTACATCTCGCACTACATCTCGCACTATATCTCGCACTATATCTCGCAAGAAATTTCGCACTAATGTTCTCAAGATATTTCGCAAGATATTTCGCACTCAATTCATTCTGATTCACACTGAATGTCACACGGAATGCTCTCTCTCTCTCTCTCTCTCTCTCTCTCTCTCTCTCTCTCTCTCTCTCTCTCTCTCTCTCTGTCACACGGAATGCTGTCGGACTTCATACTTTTGCCTTTGATTATTTTTGCACCGAATATTTCTGCTCTGAATATATTCGCACGAGGGGGGAAAACGGGGGGAAGGGAAGGAACTCTTGTTGACCGAGCCAAGGGAGGGGGTGCAGGGATCTGTCCGGATTGGGATTGGTGGGGACCCTTCCGCCGGAGATTGGCCTCCTCTCGGAACTCACTAACTTGTGAGGCCACTCTGGGCATGGAGGGAGAGGAAGTGGGAGAGGGAGAGGGAGAGGAAGTGGGAGTGGGAGAGGGAGAGGAAGTGGGAGTGGGAGGGGGGGGGAGAGGGAGAGGGGGAGGAAGGGGCAGGGGAGTGGGGGAGAGGGCGGGCGGAAGGGAGGGAGGAGAGGGAAAAACCCAGAAAAAGATCAGAAATCGTAGTTGACACTTGTTTTAGTATTTCTTTTTGTTCATCGAACTAAAGAGACTTTGAGTGGGGAACTACTGGGTGAGGGGGAAGTCTTATTTTGTATTTTGCTGTTTTTTTTGTTTTTTTCTTTCGCTTTTTAACTCTAGATCCGTAACACGTCACCAGATTGACGGAAGAAACAGCCTCTCTAAAAAGTTCTCAAAAATGTGACTTTTGTCTAAGAGTATCGAAGAGCAAGACGAACACGACAATTTTTTAGTATCAAATGGATTTTAATTTTGTTTTCCCCTTTTTCTAGATGAATTTTTGTATGTTTTGGGTCCACCATCACCGTCTGGGAAAGGTCCAGTTTTTACAATTTCTATGTCTTAAAAATTGTAAAACATGAAAATTTTGTCTTGTTCGGTAGCTGGCGAGTTCAGCTACACGACAATTTTTTTTTCATCCGAATCTTTATTGTTTTCGACATGGAAATGTTGTACGGCGCAAATTCCTCACCCTTAAATACTTGCGAATGCAAATTTTCAAAACTGTAGATTCGGGGGAAATCCGAAAGTCGGTAGGTTTTGTAATGTGGTGGATGACACATTATCGAATATACGTTTTTAGTTCAGTTTGTTTTACTTTTATGAACCATTGGAAATTGTTTGACAAAATAGGTCACGGTGTTTGTGATATTTGTAGACGTTTTTTTTTTTGTTTTCACAGTCACTCTGTTGGTGTCTGACTGAGCAAAACTCTACTAAAGATTTATCTGGTTTTTTTTTCTTTTTGTTTTATTTATACACATTTTGTTCGGTTTTGATAAATATCTAGTCGGTGGTTCTTTTTACAACTTTTTGTCATGAATTTTTTTAGTTTCCGGAAATCTGAAAATCGGTGAACTTTGAGGGTATATTTGGAGTGTGAAATATCATTATTTTTTTGTTGTGTCTATATGGGAGTTTTTTCAATGCTCTTTTATTTTTGGAAAGGCTGAAAACTATTCAAATACAAAAAGCAGTGAATTGATACGAACGTTGGTTTTTACTTGTTAGGTTGCAATGTGCAAATCGACTTATCGGCTGTGTTCGTGTCCTTGTTTATTAATGTTTGTTTTGTATTCATTAAGTGTTTGTTGTGTAGTACATGGCACCGCGTCCGGTTCAGCGCACGATTTAGTTTCGATGACATTGTAACTTAGTCGCTTGGAAGGTTTGTCTGATAGTGTAGTATTCGGAGTCTAAGTGTCTGTAGTGAGGTAGTGGCGAACGTCGAGTGGTTGGTGGCTGTTGTACAGTCGTGAAAGTGGAAAGTCGTCTTTGTTCGTCTATGTTCGTCTTTTGTTGCAGGAAGCCAATTAGGGATTTTGAGGATTGTAAGTTTGAGTGAAAGAGAAGAATTTTGTAAGAGTGAAAAAGCTTCGGCCTATACTTGTGTTTTGTCGATGAATATGTCCATGGATGATTTGATGTGGATGCTTTCTCTTTATGTGCTTGATTTGGGCACTCTAGGTGAACGTGTTTTGTATCGATCCGACACTTTTTTTGTAAGGTCTTTGCCCCATTTTTGGAGAGCGAAATCTGCTAGTTACTTTGAAAACCCACAAAGTTTTGTTAATTTTTATCTAAGTGGGTTATTGTATGAAAGCCCTTTAGATTTAGTCACCCATGTGTTTGGACTAGATTATTTTTGGTGTTAACCTTGTCCCTGTACTAATTGGGAGGCACTTCGGGGGGAGGGTTGGTGGGTCGACGCCACAGATATTTAGATAACAACCAGTTTAGTGGACGAATTCCATCGTCCATTGGTAACTTGTTAAAACTTGAAGAAATGTAAGACAAGACACTATGGTTATGTTACGCTTCAAAAGTGTGCTTTAAATTGTTATGGTTTCGAATAGTTGAATGGCATATGACAACATGGTTACGTTATGCATCAAGTGTACTATAGATTGTTATGGTTTAAAAGAATTGTATGGCACATGACGTTATTTTTTAGGGTTTTACCTATCTTACGCATCAAGCGTACTATAAATTGTTGTTTTTGAAGAATTGTGTGACATGTGACACCGATTATGGTACGTGTTTAAGGGCACCCGGTAATCATTTGTTGTGGAGGAAGAGGAGAGGGAGGGGATTGTTAACAAGATGTAGTAACTAATAGTGCTTATAAACAATGCATACCCATCATTAACATAAATAGTTAATGATAGTGAATATAATGTTGTCCTTGTGAGCATTGATGAAGAAAAAGAATTTCACCTTTCCGCTTTTTATTGTTTGTTGATGTTGTTGTTTTGAATCCTCTAAAAGAATTATTTTCTTTTTGCAAAATTGTGCTTTCATGCTTGTTGTTTGGTTTGTATTGTTGGTTTATATTTAGGAGTATCCAATGATGGAAAATAAACACCAGAAATGAAAGTAAAAGAATATTCTGCTCACTATCCAAATTGGTCCATTTTGTACCTTTGAGTAATTGCCTAGATATGCACTGGAAATCTATTTTTTGGTGGCATGGTAGAAGACAGATTAAAGTACTCGTGGCAATTTTTTTTTTTTTTATCGCATAGCGAGATGAAATTTCAATGTGACCAAACACATATCAACATTCTTACGGGACTCACATTTTTCTTTTCTTTTTGTCGCTCATTTTTGAGGTTTTTTTTATGTTTTAATTTGTTACAAACTGATTTTGTAGAGTTCATGTCAATTATGTTTTTTATTCATATAAAACTATGTAATTGAGTGGCGGAATGTAAGTAAGCACGGGGGAGGGAAAGGGAGGGGGAGTCGGGCATCACGGGGGGGGTTTAGGGGAGGGAGGTAGGCAAATAAATGTGCTTGTGTGTGGAAATATTTTAATCTCGACCATTTACCGCCACATTCACGCATTTTCACCTTTCGTTTTAATTTGTTTTGTAAATGCCCGGTGTTACAGAGCTCTTGCCAACAACCGGCTGATTGGCGGCATTCCATCGTCCATTTTTCAGCTGCCATCCCTCCAAAACCTGTAAGAGAGAATTTGGAACTAAGCCAATTGTGTCTTGTATTGGGGAAGGACCTTGTTTGAAAATGGGCTGACGGAGATTTCCACATTGAATGTCAGTTGGCATAGTTATTTTCTAAGTTGTTATTTTCTATTTCATCCATATCATGCATTGAAATATTGCACATTAATTGCTAAAGGTGTATCGTAAATAATTGACATTGTAGATAGTTCATTTGATTAGGAGAAACCCGCAAATTACTGAACTCTTTCATAGCTTTGAAAAGTAGCATATAGCTCAGTTTATGCAAGAAAAAAGGCCATTTTGAACAAATAAAGAGGAAATTGGAAGAAATGGTCGAAGGTAGGAAAGAGGGGAATGATGGCAAAGGAAAAATTGGAGGTGAAAAATAGAAGAAAAGGTAACAAATAGAATTTATTAAGAGAAGTAGTAAAAGGAAACATGTCTTCTAAACATAGCGGGTGAATTGAGAAAGTTGTGAAAGGCTTTCTTGTGTAAGGAGGAAAAAGACGGGTCTAACTGGAAAGGATAACTGAATAGGCAGAGTCCCTTGTCCTTGTAAAGAGGCGACGGCGAACTAAAAGAACGAAGAAATAATGCAAGGAAATATGTTGTTTGTGAAAAAAGCACGACGCACAAAAAATTAATGAAGCAGAAGTAACGTTTGTACAAATTAGAACGTAACAAATTTTTAGTGTCTCTTCAAATTGGAAAAGAAACAAAACCGGCGACAAAAGATAATGTATACTGCTAAAAGTTTAGAAAAAGAAAACCTTTAAAACAAGTCGGTATTCATAAGGTAATCTTTCTAAACTAAAGGCCCACACGCTCCAAACCTAGTGCAATACCCGGTTTATCTAGTGTTAATGATGCCAATATATGAAACTTTTAGTGTAAACCTGTTGTTCTCTATCATGGTTCTTACCTTCAAAGCCGTTTTTCTCATTTTGTAACTTGTCATTCCCAACGGCCGACCACTTCTGCAGTTATCTTTATGGTAACTACTTGACCGGGCCGATTATGCGAGTCAACGGACATCCAACTTGCAGAAACTTGGCAATGAATTGCCTGTTTGGCTCAAACCTCCCATCAGAGTGCGAATCCTATTATGGCGAATTCGAGTACCAACGCAATGAAACTGAATGCGAAGCTTTTTGCAATTCAACCCAAGTCGGAGGAGCTTGTGGTGGAGGCGGTATCTGTGTTACTGGTACGGATGGGATAACGCCTACATGTGCATGCGATCCATGGTACAATAATCAATACAACGAATACACTTGCGAATGTAAGTACCCTCTTTGACAAGATGGTAGATGATAATGAAAGTTCTTTTGAAAGCGATATCAACAAATTGCAAACAAAATCTAGACTGTACTGATGCGTGGTGTTTTATAGATAATCATATTTCTAACGACAATTCTTTATATGATAGCAAATGTTGGGGCATAAATTTTTAAACATTGAGATTTCGTTGATAAGTTCACACAACTGAAATTTACGCCTCGCAATATAAAAATGTTCAAGATTTTTTGTCATATCCAAAGATTGTGCTTAAGTTGATGTTTTCGGTGATATATGTCAGTGTTGTTAAGTAAAAGTGACTTATATTGATATTCTGGATTTAAAAACATTTCTATTTTCTACATACATTGAAAGTTCCCTGTGCAACGAATTGATGTCCTAGTTTGTTGATGAATCTGCCTCATTTTGTGTTTAAAAGGATACCCAACTCAGAGAAAACCTTATTGGTTTATTTAAATATTTGGTAAACATACTCTTGGAACGTGAATATTCCCATTGCCAGCTCGGGGGAATATCTAAAAACAGTAATGCGACGATTATGGTCAACATTATATCGACAAAAAATTGGAACACCGTAAATCGATTTAGGTTTTTTGTTGATTCGGTCTTCTATGCATTTTGACGTTTGCTTCGGAGAGTTTTGCCATTAGTGGATTTTGGTGTTGGGAAGCCCTAGAAAACCCAACTTTACGAAAATTTCCTTTAAGAACTTAGCTTGTTTTCACAATGTGTCGTTCGATTGCATTTAAAAATAAATTTCCGTAAATCCATTTTTTTTGTATTTTTTTTAACAATTTCAAGTTGATGTACCATTCATAGTGGAAAAAATGATATTAACATACCACTACATTTGCTAAACTGTTTGTGGTTTCGTAAGTGGTTTTGTAAAGCTTGTGGTTTTTCTACAAAATTTTTTTTTATAACATTTTGTGGGACTAGAAAGTTTTAAGAGAGTGTCGGGTTGAAAACTTTTCATCATTTTATCTATACCTCTTTCACAATTTCAATGTCAAGAATTTATTTTTCCGAAAAAAAGTTCAAAACCAGTTTTAAAAGGGTTTTTGAAATGTTGTGTATCGGTACATATCCGACCGCTATAATTTCGATAACTGATGTCATAGGTTATCAAACAGCAAGAGGGCCCGATATATCTCTCCGAGACGAATAAATTTGTTATCGTCGACGTATATGTATATATAGTATTACTATAGTATTTATGTTGTATACAGTCAATACTATGTCATGTCACGCATCACAATCCGATCTGTAATTTATCTAACGAAAGTACAAAACTCTAGTCTGGACTGCGTAGCGCTTACGTAAAAAAAATTCATCCTCCATAAGACCAAAGGCACCAGACCGTAATAAGTACAAGACAATTTTTGACTTACTGAAAGCCAAATCAGACACAATGACTAAGTAGAGCAGATTTTTCTACTTTCTAACCTATTGAGCTTTTTGGAAAATTCTTAGATGGTAAGCAACTAGAAATGTAAAATACAATGCATTTTTCTTCTTCTTATGTAACTTAAAGAGAAAACATGCAACATAGGTGGTGAGGTGGATGATATTCAAGAGCTTTTTCAAGCGCCCAGTCATTTATTGCGATATTTTTTTATCAGCATATTGAGCCAATATATTCTTTTCCAGTATTTGAACCGATATATCGGTTATTGTTTGGTCAATATAAGGTACATAGCAACTATCGATATGAGGTTACCGATAAACAACACTTGTTTTTAGACCATTTTCTAGCACTTCCAACGGGGTTTTTCTAAAATTAACTTTTAACTTTTCAACTTTTAACACTTGTAGTGTTTACCATTAATACATGGAAGGGATATAAGGGTTCGACCCATAAGGTGCAATTTTGTGGCAGTAAGACTAAATCCTAAACACATGTTTCCTTGTCTTACCAGTGGCATACTCACCACCACCACCACTCAGTCCTCCACCCGTACCCGAACCACCACCCAATCCACCTCCCAATCCACCTCCATTGAGGTCACCTCCTCCACGACCTTATCCACCCCGTCGACCACCCCCAAAACGTCCACCCCCTCCTCGACCTTCTCCACCCCCTCGACCACCCTCAAAAAGCCCACCTCCTCGACCACCCCCGAAAAGTCCACCTCCTCGACCACCCCCGAAAAGTCCACCTCCTCGACCACCCCCGAAAAGTCCTCCTCCTTGTCCACCCCCGAAAAGTCCACCTCCTCCTCGACCACCCCCGAAAAGCCCACCTCCTCGACCACCTCGAAAAAGTCCACCGCCTCGGAAAAGTCCACCACCCCCAAAAAGAAAAAGTCCGCCTCCTCCACCACCTTGTTCACCCTATCTTCCACCAAGTTCACCTCCGCCACCGTAATGACCTTCACCACGACAACCTTCCTCAACCCTCTATCAAAGGTATGGCTCAAGTAACATTTCTTTAAAACATCTAGAGTTGCTAAAGTTCGAAGTTATCCGAAATTTGTTCTTTGTTAACGTCAAATGAGTCCGCACTCGCTCTGCTCTCGATCCCATTTGAGCCGCATTAAATGCCAATGGTTATCCAATAAAGTTGTATCCAACCAGTAGCAACCTACGAGCGTTGATCTCTCATTGGTTGATATCCTGATAGACGATGGGGATGTCGTTGAAGGAGATTGTGTATGTCTACCATGTGATAGAAATTCCCTCCAAATACATCAAATTCACGAGGCTCTTGCGGCAAGGCCATCCACCTACAACTAATTTGTTAAGATTTGCAAAATGTGAGGGTCGAAGTGGAATGAGGGTCAAAGTGGAATGTCCCGTGAAAGGGAAAACTGAGATGGTCAGGGCTCGAACCTTGACAATTGAATAGAGCCTTCAGTGCGCTAACCAATTCACCACCAACCTGGATATCTATATTTGCGGGTCCATGTTATTAAGTATCAATGGCGGGTGAACCCAATATCTTTGGTATTGAACGACCCAGCTTGCCTAAATCAACACCCCCCTCTCAAAAGGTAACGGGTCAAGATCTACGACACCTTTGGCCCTAGTGCCATGTTAAAATTCGCAAAACAGAGTGGAAAGGGAAAATTGAGTCGGAGACCTCCAAATAGACTCGTCATTCACGGAATAAAGTGGAATGTCCCGTGAAAGGGAAAATTGAGCCGGCTAAGGCTCGAACGTGAGACCCTTACATAAAGCCTTTAGTGGGCTAACCACTACGTCTCCAACCCAAATATCAACACTAGCGACTCACCGACCTAGATATCGTACCTGGTGGGTCCATATCGACTGTCGGTGAACCCCATATCCGAAGTATTGAATGACACATCTTGATTAAATCAACAAGATCCACTCCCCTTAGATTTTCGTGTTTTTGAGCTCTTGGATTTAGATTAGCCTCTTGTGCTCTTGCATAATGGTAGTAACTTGGAGTTGTAAAGGGAATAGTCAAGCTCCAGGTGATGATCGTTGATCGCCCTTATGGAGGAGGAGCTTTCTAGCGCCCAATAGTTTGTTATTGCAAACCATCATCAATCACGACTTTCCACTTTGAAATGCTAACTTTTGAATGATGGACCTAAGACCTTGGAATATACACACATAGAATTTCCTAGTAGGCTGACATGCACACAAAATCTCAATTACAACCAGCATACAAACACATAATTATTGAATTACGTAGTCCCAACGTCCCAATGTATAGTAGGTATTGTACCAGGTACGTTCCAAACCCTCACCACATCTATTGTGGTCTCGAATCACAAGACTTATAACATATAGCATGTATTGTACCAAGTACGTTCGAAACCATGTATGAAATTGTAATAACGACTTAGAGTAGTTATAACGACTTATGTTATTTACAGCTTGTTCTCTGATGCCACGTCGGGTTTCAAAAGGTTTCATCAACGCACAATTCTCTACTGCGGCAACCAAATCCTAGTTATAGTGGTCCAGGATATAATCTTCCGGTATATACTTATTCGTTGATAAATTTCATCAAGCAGCTCCATTGTCGTTTTCAGCAGTAAACCCCTCGAATTATTTTGGCTGTTACCACTTGATCCGTGTATCCGAGATGCACAATGCTTTCACTTGTCATTCAACCGAGCTTTCCGTATATGAATATTTTGGTAGCTACTTGCACACGAGGTATACTAATAAAGACTGCTTCAGTACTACACCTACACCAAACCACCACGAGTTTAAGGAACATATGAATCTTTAAACTTGAAAGAATTGCGAGTCATATGATCTCCTCTTAGAACTAGTATGATCTCCTCTCCCAACTAGTATTGGGCTTACTAAAGCTTACCGATATAATACTCCCCTTAAGCATTAAGTGTTCACCCACTTAGCCCTCACACTTGCCCTAGAATATTCCAACTTAGGAGGAGGCAAAGCCTTGGTGAGCATCTCTCTCACTGTCTTCTTTTCTGCTAATTATCTAAGCAAACCTTCTTTCTCACAAAGTGAAGCCAAATATCCATATGCTTTCTCTTAAAGTGCTTGCTCGGATCGGTTGCCACTGCAACGGCCGCCTAATTGTCACACCAGACGGTTAAGTTCCCTTCCTTATGAGTCACAACTTGTGGGAAAGAACTCACAAAGAGCAGCTGACAACCATGATGATGACTGTGCAGTTACTTTTTGCAACTTGCTGTCCAGCATCATGTCCCTGTCCCTCTCTTTAAACCTGGGCAGCCTAATGTCACACCATACTCCTTGGATCCCCTTCTGCATGGATCCCACCCCTTATAGAAAAGACTGTGTAGCTCCTTGATAGGTGGCATCCATGTATTTCAATTCCGTAGTTGACTACGGACTTACTTTCTGCAGCTTGCTGCTCTAGCAACATGTCCCTGTCCTTGTCTTACCATGTCCCTGTCCCTATCTGTAAGACAGCAACATTGTAAGACAGCAGCATAGCAACATGTCTTTGTCACTATCACATGTCCAGTATTAGACCTTCCACTAGGAATATCACCCTTACTCACATCAATTCATGTTAATCTTATTTACTCCTACAGTTATCCACAAAATCCTAGTTTCCTACCTAGGAACTCATAACCTTGTAGCTCCTTGCCAACCCTTTCTTCTTGAATTCTGCAAACTCTTACACAAAACACCAAAAGTAGCTAAAATATGGCCTAGTATAGTTCATAAATATATTTAAATTCGCACTACCTCTGTGTAAGGAATCTCAGATATATATCCAAGCTCCTTGAACTCAGACTGTAATCAACTTCAACAACATAGTCACTCTGCTGACCTTTTAACTGACCTTTAAACCGGCTGAACTTTGAGATTTAAAACTTTCTTTGGCATCCGCTGGACTAGTAATGGACTTTTTTATGTTTACAATGCAGATACATTCTTATTAAAGGGTCGGAGGTTGGAGCAAAGAGGTGTGCACGGAACTCCTTTGCTTCTATGTTTCAGTGTTTCGGTTTAGGCTCGTACTCTTGTTTTCAAGAAGGTCAGAGCGCGGGCAATTTTATATCTATATTTTCAGTTGTACTTGTTCCTTTATTCAGATGGTTTTTCGAGAGTCAAAAAGTCAAAGGTAGTCATTGCTGTTTGTCATCAACTTATACTATTGTATGGGTTCAGTCGGATGTCATTGGGCTAGGCATGAGGAAAGGATCTAAATGGGTTTCTGCTGAAGTGTAAGTTAGGTTAGAGTGTAATTTGCAGTAAGCAATACAGTGCGGAGTTCGTAAGAATCACGACCTTTGGTCACGCGGGTCTATGTTTGTACGATAGGTAAGCTGGTTTTGAAGCTCCGTACTAGATTTGACAGTTTGTACTTGTCGTCTATTAGTGTATGGTCTCATGATGGAAAGTCAAAAGTAAAAATTTTCTAATGGGTATTTTGGGCGGTAGTGTTCTGTCGGCATGTAGCTATCGATAGACGGGGATAGTTGTTCGGGGAGTCGAGATGGTTCGAGACAGTCCATTAAGTGACATACGTCACAACATCTATTTGTAATGCACTGTTGCAAGAGGAAATCGATAGCAACTGGTGTGCACTTAGGGACTTCCGGTTCCTTTACTCTTTGCAATCATTGTATCTTTGTAATCACTACATGTATGCAATCTCTGTGTCCTCTCTCTCTCGTGCTTGATAATTTTACGCTACAACGTTAGAGGTTTTGATAAGTGGTCAGAATAAGGTCGTTCAAAGGTCTAGTGGTCATTCAAAAGGATTATGTAGTCCACGTCATTCATAAGGACAAACATTCATGGCGGAAGGATGTAGAACCATAGACAATTTTTATGTCGGATTTGAGGACCAGATCAGTATGCAGGTTTAAAAATTGCAAGGTTATATCACATAGCATTGCATATATTATGTATGCATACATAACCGGATTACAATCGGTAACACTAATATAAACCCCACGCTACTAATTTCTTTACTCAAAAAACAATTCACAGAACACTTTTGTCACGGGTTACGCGGTGCTATGATGTGAATCACCGATCTGTGCCCCAAAACAGAGTAAAACTGTAAAACCTTGGAAAGAGTAAAAACGCAATAAGCATTCAGTTTCGGCTCGAGCCGAGTCAGTTCTGTTTCGGTTTAATTCAAACCGAAGTAAACGGTTTGAAACCCAGTTTAGAAATTTCAAACCAAACCAAACGGTTGAATTCCGCCGAAACGAAAAAGTCATATCTAGGACCCTTAATAATCTTAAAAAATCTAGAAAATACGCTAAAAAATACCAGAAAAAGATAAATGTTTCTTCGTCAAATCTAGCGTATTATTTTGTGCATTATGACGACGTTATTTTGTAGTCCTATTCACTCGTACCTTTAGTAGTTTTTTAAGGTACGTTTTGATCGTACATTTACATCACTTAAAACCGGGTTCGAACTGGACGGTTTCTTGAAAAATACCCCTCATTTGATCCGGAGAGGTAAAAAATCGAAAATATAATTTAATGACGAAACCGAACTTAACCCTGAAAAAAACAGGTTCACTCCAAACCGGGCTAATGCTAAACACGATGATGAAATTTGTATTGTTTTGTATCAATATCGTAACATCCATCCTGATGACCTCGGGCGCGCGCCAATAAACATTTTCTTTCATTTTACACATTAATGTGCCTCCAACATTGTCACTCGATATGTGAGTGGCATTAACATACTACATACTACCTGTAGAAGTATATATAATATCACCATGCATGCGTCTTGGTTTCCCACATGCAATTTTGTGTCCTCCATTGGACTACAAAATTTTGGAAGCCTCTAGGTAGTTTTTAACTAACCCACTTTCAGCCACAACCACTGCTGCCCAAGCTGAAAATTGACAATCTAACTGCACCCTTGTGCAGCTTGGACTCCCCTGAGTCCGTAGCAAAAAGAATCACTGAAAACGGCCAACAAGCCGATTAGTTATAAGGTGGCAAAAATGCCATTTTATACAAACTCTCAATGAGAGAGATGACTGCCTAAAAAAAGTTTTTAAGTCCTAAACCCCCTCTCACAACCCCTATCTACCACAGTAGAATCGAATTAAATCAGTGTACAATACAAAAAGCACTACGGCCGATGTACTTTCTGTACGACCTGTGTACGACAAGGCCATTGAGTGGACGCGTGTCTACTTTTAACTCGTCTTTAAGTTAACCGGAATTCTCGTGACCGAATGTTATCTCTCCACGTGTCCTCAGGTCACGCCACGTCCGAAAATCGCGAAAGTGATCATTCTGGGATTTCGGCAGCGATATGTGTCGTCGGATCGTAAAGCGACATTTAATTTTAGCCGTCAAAACAAATGTCCGATTCATTTGTTTCGTGCGAGATCATGTTTTGCACTATATATTAGTTAGTTGTATGTTCTTTCATTCGTCATTGCGTTAATCGGACTAAGGATCATAATACAATTTAAATATTTATCACACCCTATGTATTCTAACGAACTCTTACGACAGACCAGTTAGAGCTGATGGCTACACCTCGCTCTGCCGGTCGGAGGTTCAAGTCCCGCTGGACTCAATCTTTTGTTGAGAGTGACTTATGTCAGTCCTTAGTCTTGCCTATGGAGCTGAGGCAGCCATGGCTCCACCACTCTCTCTCTCCTTCAGTGACTACAACAAGTTTAGGTGCTAGAGAGACGGGATGGAGGCAAGTTGTCTGCACATTTCTTCTCGATTTCCGCTAATTTATTTAGACCTAGAAAATACCCAAAAAATCTAGAAATTTCGACACTCCCCTTATTTTCTAGTATAACCTTAAATTCAGTTTTAGTCCACACCTTTTTCTGCAACATTTTAACTTGGGAGAAGGCATTGGTTTTGTCATCATATCAACCACCATTTCCTCATCAGATGTAGATACAAGATTCACAATCTTATTCTCAACTTTTTCTCTCACAAAACTCAATCTTATATCCATGTGCTTAGCCTTGAAATGATGTTTTGGATTAGCTGCAATTGCAATGGCAGCTTGATTATCACAAAGTACTTCATGCACTCCCTCTTTCATATACCCCAGTTTTAGCAACAAGGACTTGATACAACACATACCCAAGAATGCATCTTCTTATAGGTGCATCCCTATAACTGGCATCACTCCAAGTATTGATGACAGTGTGCTCCCCTCCCAAATGGAACCATAACTCTCTAGTTCCTAGAAGATATCTCATGACTCTTTTGGCTACCTCGTAATCTCTCTTCCTATGATCGTTAAGACTCGTACTGAGGACTCTTATTGCTGCTGCTACGTTCGGCCTTGTACAGTTCATAAAGTAGATGAGACTTACTACAACCTGTCAATAAGGAATAGACTTCATAAACTCTCTCTCCTCTGACTCATCTGATCATCTAAGATTATCACTCCTCCTTCTACACTCCCATCAATTACTTTCTTCAAGTCAATGGGAGTGGTACAACTGTTTGCCTTTTCCATTGTGAATTCCTCAAGCATATTACCTATTGCTTCTTTCTGAGTAAGTGTGATAATCATTTTCCCCCTATCTCTCTCCATTTGGATTCCTAAAAGATATCTTGCATCTCCTAAATCCTTCATGTTAAATTTGCTTCTAAGATCTTTCTTTAATTATTGATCTTTTCCAAAGACTTACTTAACACAAGCAGATCATCCACATAAATTGCAATAAAAATGACACCATTGTCATCTTCAAACATATAGATAGAATGGTCAGAGCTGATCCGAATATATCCCAGACCTGTGAGAAACTCATCTAGTTTCTTATTCCATTGTCGGGGAGCATGCTTTAGTCCATATAAGGACTTTATGAGCTTGCAGACGTTGCTCTCTTCTCCTTCCTCCACGAACCCCTCTGGTTGCCGCATGAAAATTTCTTCCTCTAACTCACCATTAAAAAAGACAGTATTAAGATCCATCTGGTGTATTTCCATTTATTCCGCTGGTGCCAGACTAAGTAGAATACTTACTGATGGGAACCGAACAACTGGAGCAAAAGTCTCCTCATAGTCAATTTCCTCCTTTTGGGTGGTCTCGTTTGCTACCAATCGAGCCTTATATTTCTCAATGGTATTATCTGGGTTCAGTTTTAGTTTAAACACCTATTTACACCCAATTGATTTTTTGTTCGGAGCACTGTTTGCTAGTTCCCAAGTATTTGCTTCCACGATGGAGGCCATCTCATCATTTATGGCTCTAATCCATTTGTCTTTCTCTGGACTGTTCACTGCCTCTTACTATGACTAAGGCTCATCTGGGTGAGATAGCTTAGTTTCCTTGTGAGCAACATGTTTTTCTTGTATCCTTTTGCTGCTCCTTCTCCCTCCCTCAAACTTCGAAACTGGGATGGTGGGAAGTCTTGGATTTCTCCTTGCTATTTCATCGACTCCTCTATACATGGAAGTCGGTTCTGATTTTCCCTCTTCTCTCTCCTCGAAGTCCATAGGAAAATCAGAGGTTTTCGGTGGATCTCTTGCCTCTTGGATCTCCCTTGAATATGTAATCACTTTTTCCCTCATGTCCCTTTTGCGACAGACCGAGTTCTCCTCACTTTCGGACTCAAATCTGATTCCTATCTTCTTGGTATATTTGAAGGGGTCAAATTACTTTCATTCATCCATGATAACTAGGTGTTTGACCAGAATGATATCTTTTTTTGCTAAGTCATAGACTCCACATCACTTGACATCCTCATCATATCTTACAAAGTATCTTGGTTTTCCCTCATCATCTAGTTTCCAGTTTTTTCCTAACCGTGTCTAGTGTGTAAACTTGGCTATTGAATACTTTAAGTTGAGAGACATCTGGTTTCCTTCCAGCCCATCTCTCACAAGGTGTCATTCGTTTTACGGCTGAGGTTAGGACTCTATTCTTAATGTAGTTGGCAGAGTTCATGGCTTCTGCCCAAAATCTCTTTCCTATTTTCTTATCGGCCAACATACTACATACATTATGTCTTAGTGTTCGGTTTAACCTTTCAGCTACCCCATTTTGCTTCGAGTTATATGGTACAGTTTTTTTTTATGCTGAACTCCCTCATCTCTCAAGTATTCCTCAAATTGGTTAAAGGTATATTCTCCCCCATTATCACTTCTTATTCTCTTAATGGGGGTTCCATGCAACTTCTCACTCCAAGCTTTATATTATTTGAAGTTAGTTGGTGTTTCAGACTTTGTTTTTAGGAAGTAGACTCTAGAGTATTTTGACCAATCATTAGTTATTGTCAACACAAACCTCTTCCCTCCGGCCGAAGGTACTTTTGCAGGTTCCCAGATATCAGTGTGGACCAAATTTAGTACTTTCTCACCCCTATATGTGGCGGCTTTGGGAAAAGAGAGTGTGTGAACCTTACTTTGAGCACTGCCACTACAATCATTCATCATTTTTTTATCCCCAAATTGAATACCTTCTACTACACCAAGCTTCTTTATTTCCCTCAGCCTATCAAAATGCACATGCCTCAACCGCTAATGCCAAATCATCAACTTTGGAACACCAATATAGTAAGCATTCTTTTTGTCATTACTCAGGTTAAGCCTAAACATTCCTTGGCTACCCTTATCTGCCGTGAAGTAGACTTCATCTCCATACTTAGCTGTAAAGACTCCTTGTCTAGTAAAGGTATCAAACTCTTTGTCATCTAGCACAGACGTAAAGACAAGATTTTTACTCAGTTGAGGAATGTAGAGTACATCTGAGGAGGTGAGTATAGATGAATTACCCTCCACTAAGACTTTCAGATCTACTGACCCTACTAGATCTGTAGTAACCACTCTCCCATCCCCATACTCTATCTCTACAGTAGGGATCTTAGCTTAGTAAAGAGATGCTTATCACGACATATATGCATGGATGCACCTGAGTCGATGATCCATCGTTTCATGGAGGTTCCTGAATTGCTCCAAGAGCACACTTTTGTTTCTGAGGGAACTCGTTCTCCTCCAAACTCTCGTCAAAAAAGAGCTCCCTATCCTCCTCCTCAGATGACTCGTCCTCGATCTCTCCTTTCACTTTTATGACCACAAGTGTCTTCTTCTTCCCTCCGGAAGAACCCCCTCCACGGTTCTTTAAAGCCTTAGCTCTGACAGCTAGACACAATTTGCTATAAAGTGCCTCTGCTTTTTGCAAAATTGACGGAGACCCTTTAGGGGCCTCGGTCCTCCAAACCGATCTCTCTCTCTTTTGTATGGTTTTTTCGTATCCTTCTTCCATCATTTTTCTCCTATAGCTAGAGCTTAGATGCTATTTCCCCCTCTCATTATCTCAATTGTATTCTTCTGCACAAGTAGAATCCAAACCACTGTGTTCCACTTCTATAAATTGTCAGTCATTTCGTGTACTCAGTACACTATGTTTTCATACTCGACGGGTAACTTCATGATGAGAGTGTTGACTCTCATTTTCATTGTACCAGTCCACCCGGCACTCTCTATCTCCATATACAAAAAGAGAGATCATTACAATATTCTAACATCTTTCCCCCATTGTAAATATAATTCTTTAACTTTTGTTTCGCCAACTAGAGCTCCTGAATAGTACTAGCTCTATAGATTTCCACCAAACTCACCCACAACTTCTCGGCCTTCTGAATATGAAGATGAAGGGTTGCCAAAGCCTTATTTAGGTGTTTTAGGATTAAGTTTTTTGCAGCCATGTTGATGTCTTCCCACGTTTGGGTGTCGTTTTACGCGGTCTTCACAGCCGTCGCTCCAGGTGTCGTGGTAATAGCAGCAATAGGAGTAAGAGACGTCTCCTTCTCTTTCCCCTTTTCAAACACACTGCCGTCCCCATCATGTACCTCCTATGCCGCAGCAGATGGTGCTGCGATAAAACCTTATTCCACCAAACCCTAGTGGAATTCCCTGAGGTGGACGTTTCATTTGTCCACTAACAATACCCCTGTATCGTTTTTCGCACATAGCCCCCATCATCATAGCTTCCCAATACATGAACTTAGATCCATTTAAGGTGAGTACCCTAGAGGGTGGGCTTATAACCTGCATTTCGGTGTCCTCCGTTAGACTACATAATTCTGGAAGCCCGTCGGTAGTTTTTAACTAACCCAGTTTCAGCCACAACCACTGCTGCCCAAGTAGAAAAATTATAAATTTGACTCCTTCCTGGTGTAGCATGGACTCCCCTGAGTCCGTAGCAAAAATAATCACTGAAAACGGCCTACCAACCGATTAGTTATGGGGTGGCAAAAATGCCAATTTATACAAACTCTAAATAAAAGAGATGACTGCCTAAAAAAAAAATTCTAAGTCCTAAACCCCCTCTCATAACCCATATCTACCACAGTTCGATCGAAATAAATCAGTGTATAGTATAGAAAAGTATTACGGCCGATGTACTTTCTGTACGACATGTGTACGACAAGGCCATTGAGTGGACGCGTGTCTACTTTTAACTCGTCCTAAGGTTCTTCAGAATTCTCGCGACCGAATGTTATTGTAGAAATTAATGGTCCTTTTAAAGTATTTTCTAGGTCTAAATTGAAATATAGAAAGAAGCCGAGGTAGTCTACCTCTAACTTCTCTCTCCAACTCTAAAACTTGTCGCAGTCACTGAGAAATTGGAGAGGAAGCTAGAGCCATGGCTACCTAGGCTATCCAGAGGTTTACGGGATATAAATATTAGTTTGTTTACCATTAGGGGTTTATTTACTAAAAGAATATGTGATGCCTCCAGGATTTGATCCTGGTACCTGCCGGACTGTAAGCTACCGGTAGCCGATAGCCCTATCTGTTAAGTCTAGACCTAGTGTTACGTACTATACGGTTTGATATTTAGTTAAAGATTAACACGTAGGATTATTCATTCAACTACAACTGTTTACGGGAGATATAGATCCATTAATGTAAAAGTACGGATTACAGTACGGATAAGAAACGAATATCGCGCATTTATTTCTTTAGCGAAACGAATACCGCGTATGTATTTATTACGGATACGATTAAATGTGAATTTAATCGGACGACTGGAATTAAACGCCGAGATCACGGAAGAGGATTTCGGCGGTTTTTGGTCATCGCCACATCGGATGACACATGGCGGAATGACATTGGATCGCGGCATCTCCGAGGATTAAGGGAGCGAATCCGGATATACCACGTGTCGACATTTAGGCCATGTCGTACAGTGTTCGTACAGAAAGTACACCGACAACTGTACTTTTGTGTACGGAAGTGTAATTTGATCGGCTCCGTACATCAGTAGATAGAGTGTGTGGGAGAGATATGACTTAGAAGAATTAGGAGATAAAACCCTCTCTCCCAGAGAGTTTCTTTACAAAATGTCAACTTTGACCCTCCATAACTTACTGCTCAAGGGAGCAAATTCAGAGATTCTTTTTGCTATCGACTCAAGGGAGTCTTGCCTTCACAGGGGTGAAGTTGGTCAGAGTTTTTGTTTGCCAGGGTGGCAGTTGTTCTTGCTGAAACACAAAGGGGTCAGGGTTATCCTAGAGGCTTCTTGGAAGTTGTCCACTCTGAGGACTTATGGAGGTCTCAGAGTTTCAGGTTATGGGCCCACCCTCTAGGGTACCAATCTTTAATGGAACAGGCTTCATATACTGGGAAAGTATGATGATAGGAGCTCTATGCGAAAAAAGGTTTTGGGGGATAAGAAGTGGACGATTCGGGCGTCCATCAAGTCTTGGAATTGATCCAGGGTTTGAAGGAAGCAGATTCACAAAGAAAGCATGTCCATCTTCAACGAGGGAGACAAAGGAAGGAGAGGTGGTGGACAAAAGAGAGGAGAAGGAGACAACCACACCAATAGCAACTGGTTCAGCATTCATGTCACCTATTCTGAGGAACGAGGAGAATGATACTACAACCTGGGATTTCAACAATATGGCGGCAAAACACTTCATCCTAAGCCATCTTACTCAAAGACTTGCATGTCCTCATTTGCAGGTAGAAAGGGCATCCGATCTGTGGATGGCTCTCATAGTGATGTACCGAAGTGGTACGATTCAACAACAACAATTGGCTGATCAGAAAGTTAAGGAATATGTATACAAAGGGGGGAAAATGTTGGATTTTTGGAATGAGCTTGCAACACTCTTCATGGAGCTAGAGAGTGCGGGAAAAGATTTTAGTGAAAAAGAAAAGGTTTATTGTTTACTGATGAAGTTACCTGATGAGTTCCAAAACATAGGTAACCGTGTGCAGGACTTGCCGGACTCAAGGTGGATATGGAACTCAGTGGTAGGGATGATTCTCGTTCGGGAGAATACGATTGAGATCCGAAGGGGAGGAAAGAGTGGCCAAGCCTTGGCAACTTCGACCAATTGGAGGAACAAGGATTCTCGAAACATGGTCGGAAACTATGGGGGAAGGGAGCAAAAAAATCAGGCCGACGAGTTCGGACCAAGGGCTCCCAAAGGTTTATGTCATTTTTGTAAGAATCCGGGGCACTATATGGCAGAGTGCACTAAGCTAACCAAGCTTCGGTTAAAGGAGGGGCAGACCGGTGGTACCCCGGGAGGAAAGAAAAAGGCCCTTGAGACACATGTACATGAGGCGGAATCCGAGGACGAGGACGATGAGCTCCTTTTGGATGAGGAGTTGGAGGCGAAAAACAAAGTCGAATTTCCACGAAGGCAGAAATGTGCTTAGGGTGGATTGAAAGGTGAAGCAGACTGGATTATAGATTCAGGTGCCTCCATGCACATGTGTAAGGATAGGCACCTGTTCACTAATATAAGAAATATTCCAACTCCAACCGTAGAGATAGAGTACGGGGATGGAAGGATAGTCACCACTACTCTTGTAGGATCGGTAGATTTGAAAGTGTTAGTAGAAGGAAAGACATCCATAGTAACATTCTCGGATGTATTGTTTATTCCGAAGCTGAACAAAAACCTCATCTCTACATCCGTATTAGATGATAAGGGTTTTTTTACTAGCACTAGGGAAGGAGTCTTTACTGCTAGTTTTGAGGAGGATGTCTATTTCATTGCTGAGAAAGGTAGCCATGGGATGTTTAGGCTGATTTTAAGTAATGAAACGAAGAAACTTTATAATGCTGGTGTTCATGATATTATGATGTGGCATAAGAGGCTTGGGCATGTGAATCTAGACAAGTTAAGAGAGATGAAAAAGATGGGAGTGGTGGAAGGGATTAAGTTCAGTGAGAGTGATAATATAAGTGATTGTAGTGGATGTGCTCAAGGTAAAACACACAGATTACCCTTTCCTAAAACAGCCACCTATAAGGGAGAAAAAATTCTAGATCTAGTACACACACATATTTGGGGACCAACTAAAGTGCCCTCACCGGGGGGGAAGAGATTTATGATGACTATCACTGATGATTGGTCTCGGTATTCCCTGGTGTATTTTTTGAAAAACAAATCCGAAGCTTAGGATTGTTTTAGACAATATAAAGCATGGAGCGAAAAACTCCATGAAACTCCAATCAAGAGAATAAGAAGTGACAATGGTGGAGAGTATACTTCTAACCAGTTTGAGGATTTTTCGGAGGGAAGACGGGGTTGAACACCAAAAGACAGTTCCACAAAACCCGGAACAGAATGGGGTAGCTAAAAGGTTAAATAGAACACTAAGTGATAGTGCTAGAAGTATGTTGTCAGATAAGAAGATAGGAAAAAGGTTTTTGGTAGAATCAGTGAACTGTGCCAATTACCTCAAAAATAGAGTTCTTACTTCAGCTATAAAAGATCAAACACCTTATGAGAGAGGGACAGGCCGGAAACCAGACATATCTTAGTTAAAGGTTTTCGCCATTTAAGTATTAAATCTAGATACAGATCGGTCTAATTGGAAGCTATAGCCTAAAGGAAAACCGGGATGCCTATTAGGATATGATGAGGATGTTAAAAGATATATAGTTTATGATCTAAAAAGGGAAGATATAATCTTAGTAAAACATCTAGTAGTTATGGATTAAGGAAAGTCTGTGGATCCCTTCAAATATACAAAGTCAGTAAAAATCAGATTTGAGTCAGAAAATTCCGATGACTTTGAGCTTCTTAACTATCGAAGTTTTAGAGAAGATAACATTCTTGCAGGTACAAATCAGACCAAAAAGGACTCGGCTGTGGAAACTCCAGTGACAACTCTACCCGAAGCGGAAACGTGGTGGAAATTGATTCGGAATCAAGGGATTGGGGAGAAGTCGAGATTGTCCAAAAGAATCCACGAGAAACCATCTATTCCGGCCTCAGATTTTAACGGGGGAGGAGAAGTAGCAAAAGATTGCAAGAAAAACAGGTTAATAACAAGGTAACAAAACTATCTCATCAAGATGAACCTCAGACTTATTGAGAGGCGATGACTTGTCCAGAAAGAAACCGGTGGAAGACAGCCATCAATGAGGAGATGGCCTCAATTATGGCAGCTGATACTTGGGAGCTGGTGGATTGTCCACCTAACCGAAAACCAATCGGTCGTAAGTGGGTTTTCAAATTAA
Source organism: Zygnema cylindricum (assembly GCA_037447655.1). NCBI lineage: Eukaryota > Viridiplantae > Streptophyta > Zygnematophyceae > Zygnematales > Zygnemataceae > Zygnema > Zygnema cylindricum. Next base: position 44,858 of record JBBHKE010002304.1, read on the forward strand.
AACTGAACCCAGATAATAGAATTGAGCGCTACATGGCTAGATTGGTGGCAAAGGGATTTACACAAAAGGAGGGAATTGACTACGAGGGAACCTTTGCCCCGGTCGTCAGATTTCCCTCCGTCCGCATACTTCTCAGTCTGGCAGCAACGGAATGCATGGAAGTGCACCAGATAGACATGAAGACAACCTTTTTGCATGGAGAATTGGAAGAGGAGATCTTTATGTGACAACCCGAAGGCTTTTTGGAGGAAGGAGAAGAGAATAAGGTATGTCGGCTGATTAAATCTCTTTATGGTTTAAAACAGGCGCCTCGACAGTGGAATAAGAAGCTTGATGAGTTTCTTACTGGTCTAGGATATATCCGGATCAGCTCAGATCACTCAATCTATGTTTTCGAAGATGAGGAAAGTTTTATATTTATTGCAATTTATGTTGATAATTTGTTTGTTTTAAGTAAATCAATGAAAAAAATTAATAAACTGAAAACCGATCTTAAGGGGAGATTTGAAATGAAGGATATGGGGGAAGCAAAATATATTTTGGGAATTCAAGTAGAAAGAGACCGAGAAAGAAAAATTATAAGATTGACTCAAAAGGAAGCAATAATGAACATGCTTGAAAAATTTCAGATGGATAAAGCTAATAGTTATACAACTCCAATGCAGTTAAAGAAGGGACGTAAAGAAAGTGAGGAAGAAGGAGTCATAGTCTTAGACGAGGAATCATCTCCTGAAGAACAGAAGTTCACGTAGACTATTCCTTACACGCAAGTCGTGGGAAGTCTAATCTATTTTATAAATTGTACCCGGCCAGATTAGTCGTGGGAAGTCTAATCTATTTTATAAATTGTACCCGGCCAGATTTAGCTGCTGCTGTAGGAGTGCTGAATAGAAGTCTAAATGCTCCCACTAAGAGGGATTGGGAGGCAGCTAAGAGAGTCCTTAGATATTTGATAGGAACTACGGATATATGGGTGCATTTGGGTGGGGAGAATACTGACATCACTACTTGGAGTGATGCCAGTTAGGGTGATGCTCCGATAAGGAGATGCACTTTTGGATATGTATTATATGTGGGTGATGGGGCTTGCTGTTGGAGTAGCAAACACCAAAAAGTTATTGCTCAGTCCACCAAGAAGGCTGAGTATATAGCCTCTTGCTCTGCTGTAAAAGAATTGATGTGGGACAACTCTTTGTTTGGTGAGCTTGGTCACCTTAAGAGTGGTGTGCAAAATTTTTTTTGTGATAATCAGGTAGCAATCGCTATTTCTACGAATCCAAAACATCATTTTAAAGCCAAACACATGGACATTAGGCTCAGCTTTGTTAGAGAGAAAGTAGAAAACAAAATAATCAGTTTAGAGTACCGACTAGATAATGAGATGGTAGCAGATATGATGACCAAACCTGTGCCTTCCCCTAAGTTAATTTTCTGCAGGGAGGAGTGTGGTCTGAAATTAAAGATTGACTAGAAAATAAGGGGAGTGTAGAAATTAATGGTCCTTTTAAAATATTTTCTAGGTCTAAATAGAAATATAGAAAGAAGCCGAGGCAGTCTACCTCTAACTTCTCTCTCCAACTCTGAAACTTGTCGCAGTCACTGAGAAATTGGAGAGGGAGCTAGAGCCATGGCTACCTAGGCTATCCAGAGGTTTACGGGATATAAATATTAGTTTGTTTACCATTATGGGTTTATTTACTAAAAGAATATGTGATGCCTCTAGGATTTGATCCTGGTACCTGCCGGACTGTAAGCTGCCGATAGCCGGTAGCCCTATCCGTTAAGTCTAGACCTAGTATTACGTACTATAGGGTTTGATATTTAGTTAAACATTAACACGTAGGATTATTCATTCAAATGTCCGATTTATTTTTTTCTTGCGAGATCATGTTTCACACTATATATTAGTTAGTCCTATGTTCTTTCATTTGTCATTCCGTTAATCTGATTTATGATCATGTCACAGTTTAAATATTTATCACACCCTATGTATTCTAACGAACTCCTACGACAGACCGGTTAGAGTTGATGGCTACGCTCGCTCTGCTGGTTGAAGGTTCGAGTCCTGTCGGACTCAACCTTTTTTTGAGAGTGACTTATGTCAGTCCCTAGTCATGCCTTTGGAGATGAGGCAGCCATGGCTCCACCATTCTCTCTCTCTTTCAGTGACTTCAACAAGTATGGGGGCTAGAGAGACGGGATGGAGGCAGGCTGTCTGCACTTTTTTTCTTGTTTTTCGTTAATATATTTAGACCTAGAAAATACCCTATAAATCTAGAAGTTTCAACACCACATTGTGCTCTAAATGTTTCGTTTAGATATCAATGGTTTGACGGAACTGATATATGTGTTAAGTGAGAGGTTGAGGTCGCAAACGGTTATTTGAAACCGTGACCGACTGTAACCGAACGCTCGCGCCGGTTCTGGAACGGATTCCGATACCAAATTTTGAGGGCCGAGCGATAGCGGTTGGTTAATTCACCAGAAAAAAAAATGGTAGGTTATGGCCGGTCAACCTAAAACCAAAAAAAAATATATATATATATATATGTATTGTCCATACAATCCAACATTATTGTACTTCGTACTCTTTGGTATCGTGGAAGTACGTGACATCATGATGAGCGTCGCAAATCTGACACGGTAATAACACTATGTATTTCGCAAATCTTAGGGAACGCGACAAAGCTTCGCAGATATGACACGGTAGTACACTATTCATTTCACAAATCTTAGGGAACGGGACAAAGCGTCGCAAATCAGACACGTTAGGAAACACTATTCATTTCGCAAATCTATGGGAACGCGACAAATCGTAATTATTGGCTTATTCATACGTCGTACATTAGTTAATTTTGTACTTTTTCGGTTACGGGCGGGCATGGTTAGTCGCGAGAAATCGAGTTTCGGTTAACTATTATTTTCGTAAACGCCAGTCGGTTAACGGTCAACAATTTTGGAGCGTGACATGACCCCGTCGGGGGTCGGTTACTCAGATTTTGAAAAAAAAAACGGTCTGTTTCGGTTATTTAAAATTTTGACTTTTGCGACCTCTGGTGAGAGGACCAAATATCGATAAGTCTAGGTAGTTGATGTTTTCAGAGTCTGACCGTCAAATATATATCGCCCAAAAGTTTTAATACCCCTTTATATGGATTTTTATAGAATAGTGTATTTTTTAACTACATTGTACTGTACTTTATTGCTTTCTCCACATGTATGAATCGTCGGCAAACAACGAAATGAAATTATGTGGTCTCCATTGACCCACAGAATGAGCAGCCTATGTAAAGCCTCTAGGATAATATTTGCCCCTTCTACTTTCCCGCTGAATAAGCGCCGCCCAGGCACACAAATATTCTGACCACTCTCACCCTTGTGAGGACAAGACTCCCCTGAGTCAAACGCAAAAAGAATCACTGAATTTGCTCACCCGAGCAGTAAGTTATGGCTGGTCAAAGATGACCTTTATAGTTACAAGCTCTCTTAGAGAGAGAGGTACCTAAATATTACTAAGTCTCGGTCTGCCTACTCACGACTACCTACTATTAAACCCTAGTCCAATAGGAACACTATAAAGTACAAGAAGGTACAATGGGCGATGTACTTATTGTACAACTATTGTACGACAAGGTCTACAAGGTGACACTTGTCATATCGGAAGCCATGGTTCCTCCTCCCATCTTCTCCGGTATCAAATAATGTGGCGCCACGTGGCACCGCGTGACGCTATATCCGTATGCCGCCGAAAAGCTCACTTCGCGTGGCGGCTTTAATGTCGGCCGTCCGATCAAAACATATTTTACACGGTTCAGATTCGCGTACATGCAGAAATTGCTCATTTTGGTTAGTCTGCTGTTAATTAGCTGTTTCGTTAATGTTAATATATTTATGAAATCCGTCACGTGTATCGTTTCGTAACGCCTTAATGGTTAAGGCGTTAGGCTACAAAGAGTCTAGAGGTCATAGGTTCAAATCTAGACCTAGGCATCATTTTATCCAAAATACCTTTATCTGCAAAAACTGCCACTTTCTAAATATGGCGGCAGCCATGGCGCGCCTTTGATCCTCACTCTCTTTCTTTAAAACAAAACTAAAATAGGGAAGTGAACTATTAATTACCTCTTTTCAACACTCCCCTTAATTCCTAGTCACTTTTCAATTTTAATCCACAGTTTTCTCTGCAATAAATCAACTTAGGGGAAGGCACTGCTTTTGTCATCATGTCTGCAATCATTCTCTATCAATTTTATGAACCAGTTTAATAATTTTATTTTCTACCTTCTCTCTGACAAAGCTTAGTCTAATATCCATATGCTTAGCTTTGAAGTGATGTTTCGGATTATCTGCAATAGAGATGGCAGCTTGATTATCACAAAAAACATTTTGAGTTCCAGACTTCATGAACCCAAGTTCTTCAAGAAGAGATTTAACCCACATTAATTTTTTGGTGGCAGCACATGAAGCCGTGTATTCAGCCTCCATAGTTGACTGAGCAACTACTTTTTGTTGCTTGCTACTCCAACAACATGCACCGGATCCAATTTGCAACACATGCAATCGTACACCTCTTTAAAGGCACATCTCCATAACTGGCATCACTCCAAGTGGTGATGTCAGTGTGCTCCCCTCCCAAATGTAACCATAATTCCCTTGTCACCAGGTACCTCATCACCCTTTTGGCAGCCTCCCAATCTCTCTTTCTTGGTTCATTTAGACTTCTACTAAAGACACCTATAGCTGCAGCTATATCCGGACGGGTACAGTTCATAAAATAAATTAAACTGCCTACAATCTGTTGATAAGGGATATTTTCCATAAATTTTCTTTCTATCTCATCCATCTCATCATTAATGATCAATATTCCTCTCTCTTCACTCCCCTCAGACACTTTCTTCAAATCCATAGGAGGAGTACATTCGTTTGCTTTTTCCATCTGAAATTTTTCTAGCATATTACCGATTGCTTCTTTTTTAGTGAGTCTTATAATTATATTCCCTCTAATCTCTCTCCATCTGAATTCCCAAAATGTACTTTGCTTCGCCGAGATCTTTCATATCAAAATTGCTTCTAAGATCCTGTTTTATTTTGTTAATTTTATCTAAGGACTTGCTTAACACCAACAAATCATCCACATAAATAGTAATAAATATCACTCCATTCTCATCCTCAAATAAATATATAGAGTGATCTGAACTAATTTTGATATACCCCAAACGGTTCAGAAATTCGTCTAGCTTTATATTCCACTGTCGCGGGGCTTGCTTAAGCCCATAGAGTGATTTTATCAGTTTGCAAACTTTGCTTTCTTCCCCACTTTCCACGAATCCTTCCGGTTGCCTCATGTAAATTTCTTCTTCCAACTCTCCGTGCAAAAAGGTCATTTTAATATCCATCTGGTGGATTTCCATATCCTCCGCTGCGGCTATACTTAAAAGGATTCTAACAGAAGGAAATCTGACTACAGGTGCAAAGGTTTCTTCGTAGTCTATCCCTTCTTTCTGAGTATAACCTTTTGCAACTAACCTAACTTTGTACCTCTCAATGGTATTATCCGGGTTTAAAATAAGTTTAAACACCCACTTACATCCGATCGGTTTTCGGTCCGGTGTACAATCTACCAACTCCCATGTATTGGCTTCCTTGATAGAGGCCATTTCTTCATTTATAGCTGTGATCCACCAGCTACTTTCTGGAGTGTTTATGGCCTCTAACTATGTTTGAGGTTCATCTAGGTGAGACATCTTTGTGAGTTGGTTATTTACTTGTCTTTCTTGAAGTCGTTTACTACTTCTTCTTCCCCCTTCAAAATCGGACGCTGGTATGGAAGGCATTCTTGGGTTTCGTTTTGGGAAATTTTCAGCTTCCCTATCTTCCAATTCCGGTGTCTCATCAAGTTCCTCATCGGTTTCCACTTCGTATTGTGGCGTTGCCTCGGATGTTGTCCTTTCCTCCTTCTCCTTTGGTAGATCTGCAGATTTTTCTTTTTCTCCCTCTTCCTTCTCTTCATTTTCAAAGTCAAAGTCAGAAAACTGATCCGTTTCAAATCTGATTTTGACTTCCTTATTATATTTGAATGGATCATGGACTTCTCTTCATTCATCACCACTATGTGTTTTTCCAGAATTATATCTCTCTTTTTCAAGTCGTTCACTCGGTATCCTTTTGTGCTCTCATCATATCCTACAAGATATCCTGGTTTCCCTCTTCCCTCTAACTTCCATTTAGTCTTATCGGAATCTAAACTATAAACTTGACTTCCGAACACTCAAACTAGACAAATCAGGCTTTCTTCCTGTCCACCTCTCATACGGAGTTTCCTATTTATTTGCTGAAGTTAGGACTCTATTTTTGATGAAGTTGGCATAGTTCATAGACTCAGCCCAAAACTGCAGCCCTATCCTCTTGTCACTTAACATACTTCTGGATATATCTTCTAAATTCTATTCACTTTTTCTGCTACTCCATTTTGTTCCGGATTATAGGGAATTGTTTTCTCATGATGAATTCCTTCTTCTTTAAGATATTCTTCAAATTCCCTTGAGGTGTATTCTTTCCCATTATCACTTCTTATCTCTTTTATTGAGGTTTCATGTAGCTTTCACTCCATACTTTATACTCTTTGAAACATCTTAATACCTCTGACTTATGTTTGAGAAAGTATACCTTCGTGTATCGAGACCAATCATCTGTGATAGTTAACATCCATCTCTTCCCCCCATGTGAAGCATACCTAGCATGTCCCCAAACATCAGTGTGAACTATATCTAATACTTTCTCTCTCCTATATGTGGTTGCCTTTGGAAATGGAAGTCTATGAATCTTCCCTTGGGCACATACACTATAATCATCAAAGGTCTCATCATCTTCAAAAGTAATACCCTACACTATTCCCTTTTTCTTCATTTTCTTTAATCTATCTAGATGCACATGCCCCAACCTTTTATGCCAAAGCATCATCTCACTTGCACACGAGTATAGAACACTCTTTTCATTGCAAAGTACAATTCTAAACATTCCTTGAATGCCCTTCTCAGCTATGAAATAAACCTCATTATCAAAGCTTGCTGTGAAGATTCCTTTCCTAGTTCCTGTTTCAAACTCCTTTTCATCTAAGACAGCTGTTGAGACTAGGTTCTTGCTAAGCTGTGGAATGTAAAGAACGTCTGAGAGTGATACAATTGAGGCCTTTCCATCAACTAAAACCTTCAAGTCAACAGTTCCAACAAGACTTGTGGTTTCTACTCTACCATCTCCGTACTCTATCTCAACTGTTGGGATTTTTCTCAGTTTAGTGAACCACCGCTTATCTTTGCACATATGCATTGAAGCCCTTGAGTCTATGATCCATCCATCCTCGGGTGGATACCTTTTACCTCCAAAATCACACTTTTGTCTCCGTGGAATGTCGACATGCTTTTCAGTGTTTTTTAGATTAAGAAGAAGCTCCTCAAGCTCCTCTTCTGGTTCGGTTTTTTCTTCCACTTCCTCATCATAAACTTGAGTGAAGAAAGCCTTTCCTCCATCCCTTGAGGTTCCTTGACCATCTTTGAGTCGAAGATCTGCAAGTTTGACACAATCTGCCATATAGTATCCCGGTTTCTTGAAGAAGTGACATAATCCTCCTCGAGAAGCTCCTCTCCCTTGTCTATCAAATCTGCCACCTCCTTGTCCTCTTCCACCAAAGTTTCGATAGGGATCTTTCCCTCTCTCCTCATCACGCTTCCGCCAATCAGCTCCTGCATACAATGCTTGAACACTTGGACTCCCTCTCCTAAGCTCTATGGTGCTTTCTTTCACTAAAATCATTCCCACTGTGTCATCCCAATTCCAATTGCTATCTCCTATGTCCTGCAATCGGTTAATGATATTCTCATACTCTTCAGGTAGTTTCATCATTAATGTGTTCACTCTTTGTCTCTCAGACCATGAGTTACCTGCACTCTCTAACTCTCCAAACAATGCTCCTAAATCATTGCAATAATTATCCATACTTCCTCCCTTATAAGTATAAGCTGCAATCTTATTTTCTGCCAACTGTTGCTGCTGCAATGATCCACTCTTATATTTGTTAACTAGTGATATCCAAATCTGAGATGAAGATTTGACATGCATAAGGGGAATGGCAATGCCCTTTGCTACACTTTTAAGAATTAAAAGCTTAGCAACCTTGTCTTTGTAGTTCCACTTTTCATACTCTGATCTTTCGGTCTGAACCCTTGTCGTTGTTGCTGGTGGTGCTGCTGCCGGTATCGCCTTCGGCAATGGTGTTACTTGAGTTGCAACTCTTTCCTTTTCTCCTTCCATGACAATCTCTTCTCCTTCCTCATCTTCATCCTCGGTGATGGTGGCAGCTGTTCTACCAACTGTAGAGGCGGAGGTGCCAGAAAAACGTGTCCCTCCAAACCCATGTGGAGATGGGCATCGAATTTGTCCAGACACTATGCCCCATAAATGCTTCTCAAATAGTTCTCCCTCCATCATCATTTCCCAATAAAGAAAGTCTGATCCATCAAATATGGGCACCCTAGAGGGTGGGCCCATAACCTGAAATTCTGTGGTCTCCATTGACCCACAGAATGAGCAGCCTATGTAAAGCCTCTAGGATAATATTTGCCCCTTCTACTTTCCCGTTGAATAAGCGCCGCCCAGGCACACAAATATTCTGACCACTCTCACCCTTGTGAGGACAAGACTCCCCTGAGTCAAACGCAAAAAGAATCACTGAATTTGCTCACCCGAGCAGTAAGTTATGGCTGGTCAAAGATGACCTTTATAGTTACAAGCTCTCTTAGAGAGAGAGGTACCTAAATATTACTAAGTCTCGGTCTGCCTACTCACGACTACCTAATATTAAACCCTAGTCCAATAGGAACACTATAAAGTACAAGAAGGTACAATGGGCGATGTACTTATTGTACAACTATTGTACGACAAGGTCTACAAGGTGACACCTGTCATATCGGAAGCCATGGTTCCTCCTCCCATCTTCTCCGGTATCAAATAATGTGGCGCCACGTGGCACCGCGTGACGCTATATCCGTATGCCGCCGAAAAGCTCACTTCGCGTGGCGGCTTTAATGCCGGCCGTCCGATCAAAACATATTTTACACGGTTCAGATTCGCGTACATGCAGAAATTGCTCATTTTGGTTAGTCTGCTGTTAATTAGCTGTTTCGTTAATGTTTATATATTTATGAAACCCGTCACGTGTATCGTTTCGTAACGCCTTAATGGTTAAGGCGTTAGGCTATAAAAAGTCTAGAGGTCATAGGTTCAAATCTAGATCTATGCATCATTTTATCCAAAATACCTTTATCTGCAAAAACTGCCACTTTCTAAATATGGCGGCAGCCATGGCGCGCCTTTGATCCTCACTCTCTTTCTTTAAAACAAAACTAAAATAGGGAAGTGAACTATTAATTACCTCTTTTCAACACGAAAAACCTACATAATGGTTATTGGTCAAGGGGTGCCAATATACAACATTGATCTCGTCTTGTTGAAATCTTTTAACCACGTCGCTCATCAATAGGACTTGGTATAGATACGGATTTTGAAAGGGAAGACTTGGGAGCGTAAGATAAAAAAGTTTGCAAACAAGAAGCATCCAGAAATGTCTCCTTTGTTGTACTTTCATGTTTATTAGTGCATCCTGGAACTGCATGTTTTATGGTCTGGGAATGGTCAAAAAATAGCGGTATTGGTAGGCCTGGAATGCTCTTTTTTGGGGGTGTTACATTTCTTTTACAACGATCTATCCGCCTGAGAGTCTACATCACCGTGTGTATGCTTCCCCCTTCCTTTCCCCTTCCCTATCCCCCTTACCTCCACCACTCCCCCTACCTCTCTCCCTCCCCCACTCCCCTCCCCCACCACCTCGTCCCCTCACCCTCACTCCCCCCCCCTCCCTCTCTTCTTCTCCTTCCCTTTTTATTTTTTCTCTTTTGCCCATCTTGGCGTGAGTCTGTGGGTTTCAGCAAATAGCCAAATTTATGGGGCCTTTTGGTGCAAGTCCGCCTCTTAGTGTGAGTTCTCTTCCTGGTGCGAGTCCGTGGGCTCCGCTAACTAGCCAAATTTTCGAGGCTCTCTAATGTGAGTCCGCCGTCTGGTGCGAGTCCGTGGGATCCTGTACCAAACCATCTTTTCATGGCCTCTTAGTGCAAGTCCGTCTCTTCATGTGAATCCTCTTTCTAGTGGAAGTCCGTGGGCTCTGTTACTTAGCCAAATTTTTGAGGCCTTTTGGTGCGAGTCCGTCTCTCGGTGGGAGTCCTCTTCTTTATGCGAGTCTGCTTCCCAGTGCGTGTCCTCCTCTTGGTGCGAGTCCTCTTATTGGTGCGAGTTCGCTTGCTAGTACGAGTTCTTTTCTTGATGCGGGTCCTCCTCTTGACGCGAGTCCTCATCTTCGCGCGAGTCCTCCTCTTGGTGCGGGTCTTCCTCTTGGTGCGAGTCCTCTTCTTGGTGCGAGTCCTTCTTTGGGTGCGAGTCTGCTTCTCTAGTGCTAGTGTTCCTCTTATTGCGGCCTTCCTCCTGGTGCAAGTCCTCCTCTTGGGGCGAGTCTGCTTCCTGGTGTGTGTTCCAGGCCTTGGTCCGAGTCTTCCTAGTGGTGCAAGACTTCTTCCTGGTGCAATTCCTACTCCGAGTGCGAGACCTCCTCATGGTGCGAGACCTCCTCATGCGAGTCCTCTTTTTTGTCCGGGTCCTCCTCTTGCTACGAGTCCTCCTCGTGGTGTGAGTCCTCCTACCGGAGGTCAGCTTCCTGCAGCAAGTCCCCCTCCTTGTGCGAGTCATTCTTTTAGTGCATGTTATTTTGGTTGCCATAAATTGCCCTACTCCTGGCCAGAAGTTGACTTTAGAAACCACTCTTTGGCCTGGAAAGCCTCACTTAAATTTGCAGATGAATTTCTCGCCCATGCAAATGAATTTGAACGCACAGTGACGGCTGTGGCGATTCACTCATTTTTCCGCCTCTTCTTGGTTATAGTTCTGAGGTTTTCTTGCTTTAGCTGTCGTCTGCCGGTTTCGTCCATTAATTTCTTTCGCCACGTCTTTGGATTTTTGTTCATTCATTTTCAGTGGCTTTTACCCGATTCAATTGGTTTGCGATTCTATGGTTTTCAATGTAGAGAGGTCACTCACGATTTTGAAAAAGTTTATTTGAAATACTTGTTGATTCAGGCTTTTAGCCGACACCAAATGGAACCATGCCTTACTTTCCATTGTCGATCATAACAGGTTTTAAAACAACATTGTCATAATTCTAGCACTATTATCACTTGCCTCCAGAAACAGAGCCACAGTACAATCATAAATCAAAACCATTCAATGAAAACGTGGTTTTTACCCTTATCCATAAATTGAAATACAGGTTTCATAAAACAAAACAGAAAGAAGCAAATTTGGAGCTCAAAGGAAAGTATATCCGAAAAAACTCGGACCCAGATCATTAATGACAGCTTGCATAAAAATAAGTTTTCGATTGAAGATTTATTAAACATCTATTGAACACTATGCATAACTCATATAACATCAATGAATTATACAAAATATCCAGCCTTTTCCGGCACATTATCAGCACCTATACTTGCCCCAACATTTGAACCATTATTGTTAACCTGGATGTTGTTTCTGGCTCAACGAAAAATGAAACTAACTCCTTTGGCCGACAAAACAGAGACCGCATCATAAAACTGATCCACTTTAAAGAAAAGGTAATTTGGTTTTCACCCTCGAGGGTATCTGCCAAGCTTAAGAACGCCAGACCTGAGGTTTGAGAAAATGTTTGCCTGTTCAATGACCGACTAGACCCAGACCAACTTTGTTTGCAAGTTCTCAGATGGTTTACCGTCGCACGGTTTAAGAGAGAGAGAGAGAAGAAGAGGGAGAGGGAGAGAGAGTGAGAGGGAGGGAGAGAGAGGAAGAGAGGGAGAGAGGAGAGAGTGAGGGGGAGGGAGAGAGAGAGGAGGGAGAGAGGAGAGAGAGAGGGGAGGGAGAGAGAGAGAGAGAGAGAGAGAGAGAGAGAGAGAGAGAGAGAGAGAGAGAGAGAGAGAGAGAGAGAGAGAGAGAGAGAGAGAGAGGGGGAGGGGAGGAGGGAGGGAGGGAGGGAGGGAGGGAGGGAGGGAGGGAGGGAGGGAGGGAGGGAGGGAGGGAGGGGGGGGGAGGGGAGGGGAGGGAGGGAGGGAGGGAGGGAGGGGAGGGAGGGAGGGGGGAGGGAGGGAGGGGGGGAGGGAGGGAGGGAGGGGGGGAGGGAGGGAGGGGGAGGGGGAGGGAGGGGGAGGGTGGGAGGGAGGGGAGGGAGGAGGGAGGGAGGGAGGGAGGGAGGGAGGGAGGGAGGGGAGGGAGGGAGGGAGGGGAGGGAGGGAGGGGAAGGGAGGGGGAGGGAGGGAGGGAGGGAGGGAGGGAGGGAGGGAGGGAGGGAGGGAGGGAGGGGGGAGGGGAGGGAGGGAGGGGGGAGGGGGGAGGGAGGGTGGGGGAGGGAGGGAGGGAGAGAGAGAGAGGTGAGAGAGAGAGGAGTGGAGAGAGAGGAGGAGAGAGTGAGAGAGAGAGAGAGGAGAGAGAGAGAGAGAGAGAGAGAGAGAGAGAGAGAGAGAGAGAGAGAGAGAGAGAGAGAGGACCTTGATGTACTACTGGAGATGGAGCCCCTGTGGAATGATATTAGCAGCGCCCTGTTGAGCCTGCAATCCTACTCCTCGATACATCATTTTCAGTTCTTTCTTCGTCACTCGAGCATCCCTTCGGTGCTCCTTCACAAGGTCCTGTCCAAAGCATAACATCATTCTTAAGTAAATTTCCAGATTAAGTTTCCAAATTAGAGAAGGGGAGAGGGTGAGAGAGAGGAAGGGAGGCAGCGAGTGAGGGAGGGAGGGGTGGGAGGGAGAGAGGGAGAGGACAAGCTCCTGTTCAACTCACAACATCTTCCTAAAGTGGTTCTCCAAATTAAGTTTATTAAGCCGAAACTGCCAACTAAAGCACACACGGCTTATCATTAAAAGAGTGAGTACAATTCTATCGGAGTTTAATCACGTTTCATGAGCTTACCGTGTTGTGAGAAACCATAGATAAGATTACTCGCAAAATTGTGCAATTCGTACTAACATTAATTATGCAATGTGTACGATTTACTCACAATTTACTCGCAAAACATAACTTATGATAGTGTATCCACCCTATCAGCAACCTAAAACATACAATTTTCAAATAGCAAAACACATACCTTTCGTGCTTTCCTCTCCTCCTTTGTCTCGTCTTTCCTCCTCTCCGGAATCGAGGCAATCCTGCTTTCCTTTTCCGCTCTCTGAGACTTCTTATCCTGCCTTACCGAACGTAACGGAAGGAAGTCCACAGGGAGTTGTTCTTTTCCACCCAGCCGTATCCTCCCTCCTGCTAAAGGCCCGGTTTCCTGTATCTGCCCTTGTATTTTTACTCTATTCTTCCTGCCAGGATCACCTATCCTTCCAGGATGGTTGTCAAGATTGGAATAAGTTGACACTATCGATTCACAGTCCCATTTCTCCCTCTCATCCTCGTCCTCCTCGGTCAGCACTATTTCTTCTTCTGATACCTCGCTCAAATCATTCCCGTCCACATTATCGGTCATTACAGGACCAATTCCAGCTTCACCTAGAGTTTCCTGTTTACTCTCTTTACCTTCCGTTTGAAATTCGTCCTCTCGATCATCATTCCCTACTGACGCTTCGCTCTGCTTTTTGTCTTCTCCCAAGGCTGTATTAGCTACACCAACTGCCTCTCCCTCGATCCCAGGACTTGTTATCCCCACTTTAGTCCCAACAACCGATTTCGATTTTCTTCTGCCTAATTGTTCCCTGGCCTCCTCCAAGGTGTGCGAATCTTTTGATTGCACCAAAAAGTCATCTAAAACGGAATCAAAATTTGAGATATCGGCATGTCCCCGTGCCAGAGGGTCATCGTCCTCCAAGTCCCCAAAGTCATCGTCATCATACTCCCTCATTGCCAACTGCACGCAACTCGCAAATCATGGAAAACATAAGGAGCTAGATTAATTGGTTATTGTTTACTAAAACATTTCTAAACTCCATATCACACAGCTACAAAAAAAATGAAACAAGGCATTATGTTAGTATGAAATCAGGTGACAATTAAATTGGACTTTGGCATATGGAACTATGATCCAACACTTGTTGACTAAATCAAAACCAGCATCAATACATCCGAACACAAACGTCACTCCCATCCAAATTATTCCCCAGACTCAATGTGCGTTCCAAAGTAGAGCAGTTGTAACTAGGGCAGCATGAAGCCACATTTACATTCATGGGTCCCGTCATATTGAATAAATTGCTCCACATTAATTTTGGTTGAAGTAAACTTAATTTGCAACAGCCATCGGACAAAATGAAACTGATAAACCAGATTATATCATGCAACCTGACTGCTAAACAAATGCTCTTCTGGTCAAAAATGGAAAAATATAATCAATATAGTCAACTACATTCTCTGAAATAGTCAGAAATTTGTACATACATTAACTATGCTTACAGATACTCTAAAATTTATGGACATAAATATTGTACCCACACATATTTTATCCATGCATGTCAGGTCACATTGATTTCAAACAAAACCATTTAGAGCGGGAAAAAGACAATGAATTCAAAAACAGCTGATGAACTACGTAATACATGAAATGACCTAGGTTGTAACTATCTCTTTCAAAGCGGACAAACTCACTGTGATGACACCATCTTCCAACTTCCCCAGAAAATGACTCCATATTTAATCTATAAAAAAAAAAAAAACAAACGCTACATCGGCTGCGAGAGTGCAAAAGCAATATTACTGATGCGAACTGTCAACGTTTTTATCTGCTATTATCGATTCTAGTTAAGAATTGCAAACTTTCCATCCTTAAACTACAGTTAAAAATCGCTACACTATACTACATTAGGCAAACACACAACAACGCCTCCAATTCTTGACCAGAAAGTTCTGCTTTGGCGTAGGTTCTAAGACCACTGGATTTTGGCCATGAACTTCTTAACAATGACATTCACAAAGAATGAAAGAGAAAGACGGAGAAGGAGAGGATTTAAAGTAGAGAAAAGTGAGATTGTGATTGCCCATTTTTTTTGGTTCTGTTAAAATTGAAGAACCATTCAAGCCATTGTTTCTGGCTTCATTTAATAAGAATAGTTAAACGGCCTCTCTAACAGTGGGGTTTTCTCAGGCTTAATCTTTATGACCGGCACAACAGAAACTTCTGAGGGGGACTAGGTAGTCTTTCTAATCATGAAGGCTTACGGTTCAGCCATATACTTAGATCACACAGGTAGACTGGAAGTGATATCACATAGTGTGGAAGAAAATATACAAGCACACACATCTGACCAACTGAAAACTTCTGCAATCCAAATGAAAAAAGGTTATATATATACACACTAGTGACCAGAAAACTCGTGCACCACTAGTCCCTCATATAGAGGTAAAAAGGCTGGCAATGGAGATTGACAACCAGCAATATATGTGTACAAAAGTTCGTGCTCTAGTTTTATAACATATGGCCAACAATCTGCATCCCATTGTTCTTGATGTTACTTTAATAAAAAAAAACGAAACAATCTACAGAACCAAAGGGGCACTCTGACGAAGCGCGTCACCTTATGAGGCACTCAGCATGAGCTGTCAAAACAAAAACGTTTTAAGTCAACTGGTAAAAGACTTGCGCCGGAAAAAAGTATGCATTCCAATATGGAAGTCCCTACCACCTGTGAAACCATACGAGTTTGCTCTCTCAAAACATCATGCTTTTATCACACACAGACTGGGCTTTAGTGTAGAAACCTACATTTTCAAATCGTTCATCCAAAAGCCTCAAAGGCTTGGAAGATGTTCCTTCCTTCGCAAATATGTGTCTTCTTTGTTCTTCTTCCGCACCAAAGTCATCTTCATCCCCCTCTTCCCACTCGTCAGACTCGTCAGAATACATTGAAGCTACTTGTTGCCCCAATGTTTTCTCCCTTTTCACAGCCATTCTGCCGTTGAACGTAGGGCTCCCTTCCTCTTCGGTCACTAGCCCTTTCCGCTCAGCTTTCACTTTTCCTTTTCTCTCCCCTAGACCCGTGTTACCTACATTCTCCCAGTCCCCTTCCCCTTGGCCTCCACTGGTTCCAACTTTAAATAAATCTTCTTCTGTGTCACTTCCATCCATCGCATTTGCTTGAACCACAAAGTCATCCTCAAGCTCGTCTCCTGAGGCCCACTCAGAACCTTCACTGTTTTCCAGAGCCGTTGCAATGTCAAGATCTATGGCCTTTGCTGAACGTATTTCACGTGTTTGTGAACTTACAACATTTATCACCTCCATATTTGTTAAAATATCTTCCGATACTTCTTGGGCAGGAGGCATCTCTACCATCGATGCGTCATAAGCCTGTGAAGAAATCAAGTGTTTAACACATTTTAAAAATTTAAAAGAAACTGTTTTAAACATGTCTAAAATGTAAAATTTAAAACTTTCTAAACGAGTTTAAGCTTTCTGAAACGTTTAAAAGATTTTAAACATGAACAAAATTGCATGCACAAAAATAACAATGTGAAGTAAAATAATCCGGACCATACTCAACAAAGACTATATTGATTTGCTGCAAGAAACCATCAATATCAATAAAGTTTCCAGACATTCAAAAATAAAGAGTGATGGATAATCCCTCGAGCTATAAAAGTCTGGGACTGTTACAAAGCCCAAACTATAAAACAGACAAACAATCCACAGAAACTAAATCTCTCCTGTCGTTAATCTCGGCCTCGTGAAATTTTAACTGACGGAGTTAATATACAAGGGCTCATGCAAACCTAATGTCGGGTATGCGACATGACATACACCGTGTATCGTTATTAGTGTCAAGAAATTATTACAGTGGGGTTTATATTAGTGTTATTAATTCCAAATTATTCAAGTAAAGGAATTAACATGGAGTTTACATTAGTTTCATTAATTCTTATTCAATTCTAAATGGCGTGGCTGGTTCTGAACCCTTTTGAGAATTAGCGCTAAAAAAGAAAATAATGACTTTTTAGGTTGGAGGGGTAAAATTTAGGGGCACCGATAAAGTATCATTGACGCTAAATGATACACAGTGTACTTCAGATTACCCCGCAAATCACTATCAGAGTAAAACAAATATTAGTGGCGATGTGCTGTAAACAAAAAATAAAATAAACTAAAAAATAAACTAAAAATTACAATTTAATTACAGCAGCGTGGACAATAAACAGGCACTCTTACAATTAGTCTTACAAAGGTGAAACCATGAAAATGTTGAGAAATAGTTAGTATGCCGAATGTTTAAGTGTCAATAATTGCTGTCGAAATGATGCAGAAGATTGTGAACTGCGAAAAGAACAAGCGTTAAGAAAGAAAATAAGTAGTACAAATAGTACTATTGTGTGATCAAAGGGCAACAAAAACCGGGACGGGATTAGCGTTATTAACACTAATAGCCATTCCCGGTGTAGTATTGTTAACACTACTTTATGATCAGAGGCCCAAAAACCAAAAAAAAGAAAAACGATTGACACTGTGCACCATAAATCGCTATTAGCGTTAATAACACTTATTCTCCCCCGGTTTTATTTGTCCTCGAACAGAAAATAGTATATAATATAAAATGATATATCATTTTGGACAGCAAAACAAATTATTAACACTACTACAGTCCTCGAACTAATTGTTTCTTCAAGCTAATATCGATTCAGGGTGTAGTTTCACGCCCAACTTCAAAAGAAAAACTGAAGGAGTGTGAGAGGCATTTCTTTCCAGGCTTACAATTCTTAACCTAAAACACCATCAAAGTTCTAAAGCGTTTCAAACCCAAAACCTCAACATCGAAGAACTTATATCCATAATAGCCATACTAATATATATAAACCATAGGCTTTATATAAAAGCCATAATAATAGGCCATAATACCTTTCACGATAAACATCAAGAAATCACCGAATGGCCTATTGAAAACCTCGATGATAATATCCTACAGTTAGACTTTTGGAAAATTTAGGGTTTTAGAGGTTCTGCCAATAATACAGCGGTAGGGTTTTTGACGATTCAGGATTCGTGGTTCTGCCAATAAGACAACGAACCTTGACGTCAGCCCTCGGTACTGGCGGCCCGGCTTCAGAACGGACAAAAACGCCAATTGTCCGTACAGTTCCCATGGCCCTTAGATGACGCGTGTAATCATATCCGTCGTCAGGAAGTCCAAGCGCCAGAATCTCACGTCTGACGTCATCAGGAAGAGGCCCTGGTCTCCTGCTGCTGCTGCCACGTGGCGCTCTCAGAGATGCAGAGAGAGATGATTCTGAGTCACCTCTACCTTTCCTCTCGCTCCCTTCTTCCTTAGCTTCATCTTCTTCGTCTGCCACGTGGCTTGCTCCAGATGGCTGTGCACCATCCTGGCCATAGAAGGAATCCACGTCAGCAAAATTGCCGTCGTCATCCTCGCCGTCCCTTGAATCGGGATCGTCGTCTTGCCAGCCTGCAACGTGTGCGGCTCCGCGGTCAGTCCGCACGAATATTCGCTCGCCGGGAGTCGCGCCGGGTTCCGCGGAGTCACGGAAAAGGAGAGTAAAAGTGGCGGCTTTCTTTTTGTCGATAAACTTCTTTTTGCCCATGCTGACGTGTACCTAGAGAAGAGCTCTTGGCCGCAATCAAGATGACAGCAATTGCAGTAATGGAAAGGTGTAAAGGTGTACAGTAGTGTGACTAGAGTTTGTCTAAGAGACTAAGAGAGCAATACAATACCGTACAATACAATACCGTACAATACAATATCGTACAGTACGGCAGTGCAGCTGGAAGCAAAATTGAGCATCTGTGTTCAATCAAATCACAAATATGGCTTCAACTTTGGAATGGCTCCTCCAGAGTTCACAACGTACAAAGGACGAAAAAAAAAGGTCTATAATTCTACAAGGAAGCGTCAACAAGAAATTTATGAGCGACTCTAATAACCAGGATCGGACGGCCAGGATCACGTCCACAAAATAAGGAGGTGTGTAAAGATTTTGTTGTCGGTTCGGTGAGCTTTTCGCGGTACGACCAATATATTGCCTTTTGTCACCAGCAACAGTGAGAGAAGGGGCATCTCGTAACGCGATATGTAACTGAACTGTAGTCTCTTTGCACAAGTAGCGACAGTGCTACACCGTGAATCGTTATTCGCGTAAAGGTTTCTTTAGCGTGTAGGAACAATTACCGTTATTTACGCTAATTGAGAATTTGGAAATTTTCAACGAAATCGTTTATTCTAATTAGGAATTAGGGTTTTTTTTTAAATAGTGTGGATAATTCTATTTGAGAATTTGCAAAAAAAAAAAGTTACCTTAAATAGCGTCCATTACGCCAATACCGATTCACGGTGTAGTTGACTGAAGTACGATCGTGCAGAAAATATTTGTGATCTTGTAGAGTGATACTACTTGGAGGGGTATCAATCCCACCGGTAATTCCCATGGAAACAGAATTCGAACTAAATTTAGGATTGGTGAGAGGTGTTGGTTTTGGGAAATTCATCCAAAGTGGGACCATCCCTTGGCATTCCACTTTGTAAAGATTCACTCTTCACTCTCCTTTTTTTTCGAGGAGCTCAAACTCAAGGCTTCTAGAGTCGATGTTCCTTTGGTGCTTTCAGTGGCTTTACTTCGCCAACATTTTTTTGCTAACAAACCCGAACCCGTTTATTTAGTCGATACAAAAAAGAGTTTGATCTCAACACTTTTGAGACGAACTGCAGAAAGGTAATCAAAGAATGAACAAACGAAAGAACGAAGAAACAAACAGAAAGTGTATTCAAACAAACAAAAAACAAACAAAAATGTCTCCAAAATCATGACATAAAAGAATCACCATGTAAAATCAACAGAATATTCAGTGACTACCCAAGTCGGACGTGTACAAAATGGGAAGCTTTACCTCAAGTCTTTTGAAACAAAACAATGTTGTCCTATATCAGGGATTTACTATTCTTGAGTTCGAGAAACCATGTTATGTTTTGTGCAGAAAATTATGTATGCGAAAAAACGAGCCTCCATGGAAGAAGCCTCATTGTCCCAAACTGGTAGAGTGATAAATACTGTGGTTGGAACGTGATATTACTAAATTTCAAACTAATTAGCCGTCCAACCACCAGTCAGTCAAGAATAGTTGCATAACTTAGGAACGAAAACTCCGTACATGAATGAAAAAATCCCAGTGAAAGAAAATATCTTAAGAAACGTGCTCCATGTGCAGTTGACAAAAAAAAAAGGGCTGACTTAATTAAAAAGCGCGATGTGCAGTTAACTGGGACCTCTTCCAAGAATGAGTGCAAACAGGATTCGTGACTGAAGTAAGTAGGAACCACTTGACACAGTCGTCGGAGGTTTTGGTAAGTGGTCAGAATAAGGTCGTTCAAAGGTCTAGTGGTCATTCATAAGGATTATATAGTCCACGTCATTCATAAGGACAGACATTCATGGCGGAAGGATGTAGAACCATAGACAATTGTTATGTCTGATTTGAGGACCAGATCAGTATGCAGGTTTAAAAATTGCATGGTTATATTACATAGCATTGCATATATTATACATAACCGAATTAGAATCGGTAACACCAATATAAACCCCACGCTACTAATTTCTTTACTCTAAAAAACAATTCACCTTGTACTCAGATTTTACGTAGACAACCAAAAATTACAAAAAGGTTTTAAAAAGTAATGTCATTTTAGTACGGAGAGACTAGAAATAGCGAACGAGAGAAACACGACATATTTCCTTAAGAAAAAGAAATCGAAGAATGCGTAAAAGTTATTTTGTTTTTGTATGAATAGGAAAACACCAATTTTGTGGATGATATTTTCAACTAATGACATGGATATTAAAATTTCAATGTCAAAACGAAACCAATGAAATTAAAAAAAAAAGGGACACCAGTATCCAAATGAATCCCTAATTTTTTTTCATGACTTGAAGAATGAAAAAAACTCACTAATAAAACACCCTTCCCATTTTTGGAAAAAAAACTCCAGACAAAAAAGAAAAAAAAAGGAAGGCAATATATTGATTGACACCTTCTTCAAAGAGAAACCAGACTCCCAAAAGATTTACATACTAAAAATCTTACAAAACAAAACGGTAAGTTTTCAATTTCAATTATATTCAAGGGCAAAAATTACCCGAAGATATTCAAAAGTATGAGAAATGGAGAAAAAAAAGAACAAAGAAAGAGTTCGATGCCACAATTTTGACTTTCCTTCTACAACTTTAAACAATTGTTATCTCCCCAGTTGAATAAGCCCTAAAAACTCTTAAAGTAGACTAAGAATTTTCTAAAAATGTTCCAAAAACTTGCATCAAAAATTATCTACATGGCCGATGTAGAAAAGGAAAAAATCCCGAAGAAAAAAACTTTGCCTCATTTTTTTCACTTCTATTTTCTCTATAACCTCAATTTTTTATTTTTCTTCCACTATTTCGTACACTAATTCTTTAAATGCCCAAATTCTTCCTCCCATAGCAAATTTGCTTCTTCTCGAGGTCTAATTGTCCAAATTGGTTCAACCTTCTCCTCTTCCATTGCTGCTTTTTTTGCCTGCAAAAGAAATATTAACAACTTAGAAATTGTTAACCCTCTCTCCTTCCCCTCCTCCCCCTCTTCTCATCTTCATGGGTTAAGTTCCCATAAACCATAACCTTTCTTAACCTTAGTTATTTCCCTTGCAAATTCAGTTTTCAGTTTCAAACGAAAGTGATAATTGGGATTTTACCACACTAACTAAAAAATAACGCCCAAACAGATAACTTGAAAGTTTAAAATGAGTTCGAAGTGGATCAAATTGACCGGAAAAACTGATAAAATAGGTCCAATACTGAACCAATGATGACGACTTTGGCCATTAAAAAAAAAACCGAAAAAATATATATAATTATATAATATTTCCATGAGCAATATTTATGTATATTTATACATACATGTATATATATACATAAATACTGCTCATGGAAAAAATACAAAATAGGTATCAAGGCTCCAACTTTGGTTTTCAAATGTGTAAAAACCAGCATTTTACCATTTATAAACTCAGAGTTACACATAGGTGTGCAAAAACGGTTTTGTATACGTCCACCTTCCATTATGAGTAGGTTGGGTACACGCTTGAGATTACATGGGAATCTCAACGTTCTAGACAATTTTGATTTGATTTGATTTTGACAATTTTTGGCGATGAATATGGGGCTACGTTTTTATGAGCCAAAATATTGTTTCATGTACGAAATTTTATTCACAACTTCGCTTGTTTTGATTGGTCTCCTCAAATTGTGAACCTACTTCCATCCCCTATTGGTCACCGTATCCTTGCTTTTCGTGCTAATAACATAACTTGGTCGCTGCTTTTTTAACCAAAAACCACAAAAATAACACTATTTAAGGGAGTGGGCTTCAGTTGGCCATGTCAACCTGCCCTAAGTTAGTAGTATTGATTATAATTTCGCTTTAATACTAATAGCTTCCTTACACTAATACTGAAGGGAAGGTAATTTCCACTCTTACCAGTCATTCTCACATTTGAGGGATCTAGTAATAATAAAGGAGCATAAAAAGTCGTGTCTAACAACCCTACCTAGATACCATTATCCTTATCCAAATAATGCCTGTAATAGCACATTTAAAATCTCTTAGTCTTTACTCTTTTTGATAAGTTCTGAAACACATTTGTAAAAAAGATACGTAAAATATAAGAACCGCAAAACAAAAAAATAAGTAACTAATCAGTTAATAACAAAAAAGAAAAGATACAGAAATTCTGGTATACATACTTAACACGAGTTGGAAATTTTGAACCTATAGTTCAAAATCTAAACCGGTCCATGTACCTCCAAGTAGAACGTAGCCGGTTTTTAGGAGGGAAATCCAAATCTTTGGTAGGGTGATAGAAAGCGGTCTTAAGTAGTTTTGTACAAAATTTCAGACGTTCCCTGTAAAAGTGGACTAAGCTATGGAGTACAACCAAAGTCACTCATCCTCTAATTTGGGGAACAATCTAACTTTTTGAAAGGCCAAAACTCAAAACATTACTAGAAAAAAATATAAGAAATGATAAGTAATAGCAGGAGATTAATCAGATTTACGAAACATTTCAAAACATTTTTCATTCCTTGACATGTAACCAATAAGAACGTTCAATAAGAAAGTGCTTTTATCATTCAACATTTGAACTTTCTTGTGGAAAGGCTAAGATCTGGACGGACTACGAAACGCCAATTTGGACAGTCATGAGATCTTGAAACCACTTTTACGTCACGTGTCATAAGAAAAAATTACAAACTACAAAAGAAAGATTGTTACATTTTGGAAACTAGAAATTCAAAACCTACGCGTTGATAATTTTTTGGTGTTTTGCCCATTATTACTCACAAAGTTACGACTTTGTTCAATGTTGAATCTATTTTCTAGGGGTTCATTCCCAACTCTAGCAATAATGCCATAATAGTAACCTACACAAGAAAAAAGAAAGGAAAAAAACAAATAGCTTTTGATTCGGGTTTAATTATTAACACGGTAAATGTTTTCTAGTCGTTTTTTCTACCATGGACCTCTTATGATGCACACTTTAAAGAATCAAAGAAAAAAATAAAAACCAAGTTTATTTTCATGTGTCGTGTTCACTTTACATCAACTAAGGAAGGCTCTCATGGAGGTCGTGATCTTTCGAGATAGATGAGTAGATGTCCAAATCAATTAATTGCTTCGCTATGGTTTTCAATGACTGTTAAGATACTTAGACAAAAATAAAACTAAAAAACACTATCGGTCGTCGTTATAGGCCGTCTCTATACAAGCGGTGTACTATCATATACTCTTTAAAAAACAAGTAACATATTGTCATAGAGACGGAATTACGTTTCTGCTTAACTTCTTTCTGGTCTTGCAAGCCAATTAATCACCGGAGAAAAAAGAGAAATTACTCAAGAATCACCAAAAAACGAGTTTTTTTTTAAACACTTGAATGTCAATTGAGTTTTTTTTGTCACTAAAGGCTTTCTCCACAAACCCAATAAGAAATTTAATTAGGATAGTCTAACATTAGTTCTTTAGAATGGATGTAAATGTAGTGGATAACGATTTAAATTTTACTATAAATTTTTATAATTAGAAGGTATTTTAATAAAGGTTTTTAAAGGTAAAATATGAGCCAAAAACGGATTTGTAACAAGTACCAAGTTTGATTTTTTTTTCTTTTTTTCTTTTTTTCTTTTTCTTTAAGCAAAATAAAGAGTAAAAATTCAAAAAAAAAGAAATTAGGTAAGGGTAAGGGTAGGGGTAGTGTAGGGATAGAGGTAGGGTGGGGTAGGGGGTAGGGGGTAGAGGGTAGAGGGTAGGGGAGCTAGAGGGAGGACGAGATAAGAGGAAAAATACCGAGGATGAAATAAATGACGATTGCGACTTTTTTTGACAAAAAAATTAGCGACCACAAACTTTGAAAGCGAAAAATTAAAAAAAACCTAGTTTGAAAACCTTCAAAAATGAAATAATCTATTTCGGAAACCTTAAAAACAATCAAATTTATTTTAGAAAGACAGATGTTTCCCACAAAAGAGTTTCTTTTTTGGGCCAAATATGAATTCATATAAGAAGAGAAGAGTTGAATGAGTTTTTTTTTTTGTTTTTCTCTTTTGTGGAGAGACGACCAAAATGAGTTTGAAAACCTTTCTTTTTTTGTCTTATTTTTTTGTTTAAGGTTCTTAATGTCATTTCAAAAGTAAAATAAACAACATCAGTTCATTGGAAGCTGTGAAAACATACATTCCGATAAAAAAATATATAAATTGACCAAAACGGTTCAACAACTTTCGAAAACATGATCGTCTTTTCTCGCCTTTTGTCTTTTCTCTGGTCTAGAAAAGGTATTAAAAAGTATCTAATACTAAATTTTTACACAAAAACACCATAACAATCCGACAAAAAATCACTGGTAAAACTACAACTCCTGAAAACCCCTTCTAAAATCTGTCCTGAGTGAGAGAGAGAGAGTGAGTGAGAGAAAACATACAGGAATTCTGGATTCACATAAACCTAAAAACAGGCCTACAACAAAAACACAATCCGCCGAAAAACTGAAACACATAGAACTTCGCCTGTATACCACTTTACACAAACCTAAAGTTGACCTAAATCTACAAACCTAAAAATATATCAAACCTATACCTAAACCTCAAACCTAAAACCTATAGCCAAAACCTGATGCGGAACATCTAAACTGTAACTGAAACTGATACAACCACTTAACACTCACATGAACTCATTCTGCAAAAACCTAAAACCTGAACTGAAACGAAAGCCGCGATTTTAAAACTGTAACTGTACCTAAAACTCACCGAACTACTCGACACACCAATCTGGACTAACACAAACCTCTGACTAAAACTACAACTAAAACCAAAACCCAGTCAATATCTGCAATTGAAACTCATCACAAAGTCGCTCAACACAAATTCTGGCGCTGATCCTCCTAAAAATTTAACTGAAATGACTACCTAAAACTGACCTAAAACAAAAATTTCACCCTCTCTAAAAACCTAGAGTGTGACCGTAACTGAAACTCATAGAAGAACCACTCAACACTCCACGAATCCTGGCCGATAACTGGAAACTCATAACCTAATAATTGACCCAAAACTGCAACACGATCCTCCTAGAAAACCTTAACTCTAACTGTAACTGAAACTCACATAACCACTCAACATTCATACGAATCAAATTTTGAAATGATTCTTAAAGTCTAGACTGTAGCTGTAACAGTAACTGTTGATAAAACTGAAACTCAGAGAACCGCACAACACTCACACAGATTCTGGACTCAAAGAACCTAAAACCTGAAATAAACCTAAAACGCGATCATCCTAAAAATCTAAACTGTAACTGAAACTGAAAATTACAAAACTACTCAACACTCACATACATCAAACTAAGATGCGTTTCTCCTAAAAGTCTGTTCTGTAACTGTAATTGAAATTGAAACTCATAGAACCGCTCGACACTCACACAAATCAAATTAAAACACCTTTCTCCTGAATATCTATCCTGTAACTGTAACTGAAACTGAAACTCATGAAACCGCTCGACACTCACACGAATTCTTGACGCGGCTGCGGTTCTCAGCAGCATGCAATCCGTAAAATCGCGCCACTTGTCGAGACAGCTGTCAAACTCTCCTTCGCGGTAATACTGGGAGGTCTGGTACACAGGAGCTGCCCAGATTCGCCCCTCCCTCCCCTCCCCCCTCCCCG
Source organism: Zygnema cylindricum (assembly GCA_037447655.1). NCBI lineage: Eukaryota > Viridiplantae > Streptophyta > Zygnematophyceae > Zygnematales > Zygnemataceae > Zygnema > Zygnema cylindricum. The sequence continues at coordinate 71,162 of JBBHKE010002304.1, forward strand.
ATACAAAAACTGTTTTAGGGTTTTTCTTTCGCAACGGGTGGGAGAGGGAGGGAGAGGGAGGTGGAGGGGGAGGGAGGGCGAGTGGGGGGGAGAGAGAGGGAATGAGGGGACATTGGGGGAGGGGGCGGGGGAACGAACGTGAAGGCGGGGGGGCCACGTGGGAAGCGCGCACTAAACGACAAAAAATGGGAGCGTGTACGTAAGCAATGTACGGACATTCTGGTTTGTATGATCAGACAAAGAGGTGTACGGACAATGGATGCTGTTTGATTTTCAGGGCGGGAGAATCTTTTTAAGAAACGGGTTACAATCGGATTTGGGATTGTACGAGTTGTACGGACGGAAAGAATGTAAGAAATAATTGAATAGATGTACGGACATAGTGTACGATATTTGTACGAAATATAACTGTACGGAAGTAGAATACGGGGATCGGGCGGCATATTCTCCTCCTGAATTCTGGTCGTGTACGGACATCGATATTTTATTTTGTCGTTTTCTGAATTGATTTCATGTTTGATGTTTTTTGTGTTGTTATTATTTCGATTTTTGTTTTCGTATCGTGCGCTCGTTTGTTTTTTTCTCAATTTTGTCGATTTGCGCGCTCGTTCGTGGCACGCGCGAATGAGAAAAGTACAAAGTGTACGGATATAATCTTAAAAGTACAGTACTTTTATTACGCGTGCCATAAAGTACAGGCTCTGTACCATAATGTGCACTGGTTTTTGTTTTGTTTGTCGTCTACTTTTTTGTCCTTTCTGTTTTGTCTTTTCTGTTTTTTTGTCTTTTAATAAATTTGTCGTTTTTTGAAAGAAGCTTCCACCTAACCTTGGATTCATTTTTTTTCACGGTACAGCGGGTACAAACCGGTGAAACCTAAAAAAATATAATATTAACAGGTTTTAGATTCAATGTGATAAGAATGGCAATACTATTTCCAGTGTAATACGATAAAGCATCTCCGGCTTTTAGTGGCAATTTAAACGTTTTAACACTGGTTTAAACTTGAGGCTAGCCTTCAATTTTTAATAGTTTAGTTTATTTAAGGTGCTTTTAAGTGTATCCTAATACTTTGGAAGGTTTGCTCATTTTTTTATTAGTAATTGTTGTTATTATTATGTGTCCGCTAAAAATTGAACCAAATTTGTCAAACACTATACTCACATCTTTCTCCGATAGATAGCCTCAACGATATTTGGTCCCAACAACAACCAACTGGCCTCGACTACTATTCAACTTTTTTTACAATTGCAAGAGGTGTATTAAAGCTTACCGCGATGGAGTGAAATCACTGTCTTGTTAGCGCTCTTATGGTAACCGTTGTTGGTTTCATATTCAAAAAATAAAATGAAATCATACGTCTTCTTCATGAAACTTCATGAAGTGTCGTAAATGGTTTGTAACAAAATCACTATGTTTGTTCGTCGACATACACCTGTTTATATACGTGAAATGTCGGGTTCATGGATTGTTATATATCGAGACTCTTACATCATTTTTATCAGGAGGTGCTTGTGACCTCCGCATCCCTAATTTTTACATTTTTTTTGCAAATCAAGTACAATTCTTACGCACCTTGTTGCAACTCGCTCTTAATTCGTTAAGCAACCACAAAGGCCATACAATTTCAACCACTTAATTTATATATAGCTTGTTTGGCCTAACGACACCTAAATCTACAAATGTAATAGCGAAATATACCATCTTGGCCGATCGAACAACAAATACCAAAATTGTGATGTCCTCACGTTGTCAAGTAATATTCTATGTTATAAGCATGCACAAAGTTTACCGATTTTGAGTGGGCATTTTTAAGATTGTATAATAGGTTGTCGTCAATTGCACCCCTCGCACATTAAGTGCGTCTTACATCTACACATTTCTTTTGATATCATATGCGAATTATGGTCATGTAAAACAACCGTGTTATAATATTATAATTTAGGTCGAAGCAACATGTACGATTTTACACCACTTACCAAATTTGTGTTGTAAACATAATGTTGTTTTATAATCAGTCGTCCAAAAGAACAAATGTTAATTGGGAGTTATCGAAACAACGGTGTTTCATATTTTACTTTATACTAAAAAGAGTAAAGTTATGCACTTGCAACCGTAGATTAGTGAAAGAAATTGTCATCTTGTGAAGTCCCCCTATAATATTTTGTGGGTTTTCCAATGAGAAAAAGAAAAGCTAGTCGTTGAAGGGCGTACCACTTGCCGATGTAATTTTTTTTTATATATATTAGACACGTCATGTTTGTTTGCCACATGGTATATTTTTTCCCTCACATCGTCGTCGTCATGCTTTTTTGAAATATTATTCACGTGATGAAGTTATTTTATCGTTTATTGTTTTTCTTTGGACCTGTTGCCAAATATAGTAAGTTGATATTTTTTTTCCAGGGGCCTTGTCTTTTCATATTGTGTTTTGTTCGTGATAGAAGGATGGGGATGAGGGAGGGTGAGAAGAAGGCAGAGATGCTACGGACAGACGGAACCTTTTGCAAATGGATAGAAATGCCATTAGAGATTCGAGACCCTTGCCAAGTTTTGTTATGGAGATGTGAGCTACTTAAATAAAAATTGTGTACTTTTTCTCAAGTGAGTTTATAGCAAACGAGTGAAAAGTACAAAAAAATGTTTCAATTTTTTTTTAGGGTTTGAAGTGATTTTAGTTTGAAGTGATTTTAGTTGTTGTTGACAATTAAACGGTAAGGTGAGTCAGCAAGACTTGGACGATGGTTTTAGAAAGGCAAAGAGACAAAACAAAGTAAGTATCAAATGTGACGTCAATGGTACCCCATTCTCTTCACTTTGTTTGTATTTAAGAATAATTTTTAAACGCAGCAATCAATTTTCAAAGGAAACTCCAAAAAAAGACTCATTGAAGCGCATGGGTATAAACCCTAATTCAACTCTAACTTTCATCCAATCTCCATTGATTTTATTTTTTCTGTATTAGTATCTGTACCTATTTCGTGCGCATAATAAACGCACTATATCAATGAAAGAAACGACCTTGTTAATGACCATTTTTGTCTTTTTCTGCAAGTGGATTTTCCAGCTGTACGACTAGTCATCTGTCACGTTTCAATTCCGTACTTTTTGTCACTGTCTTTTTGTACTTTTTGTCGGGTTGGCGCCTCCTGGCAGTCCTCCGATAAGCCTAATAATTGATGGGAAGCTGAATTCCAGAAACTGCCAAAATATTGGGGCATAAATGTAGTTAGCTATAATTAAATTTGCACGAATTCTCAAACAACCAAAACAGAAATTCGGGAATTACCGGTGTAAAATTTTTGAATAGCAAAGCCGTATCAATATCCATCGTACAATTTTGAATTTTCTGCTTTATGTATGGCCTAATAATTTATTAATTAATTATAGACTTTGTTTTTACTTCGGTTTCGAAAAACATTTTAACCCAGTGATTTCTATTATTTTTATTTATTCCTGAAACGCTACAGTACAGTACACCGTGTATCTCTATTAGGGTTAATGTTTTTTTCGCCACTTAAAACATATTTTCTCCGTACACACTTGTCCAATTCTCACTTTGAGACCGCCAATCGGAAGCTGAGAAATCGTACATTTCCATCGCAACCGTCAGATCTACAATCCGACAAGTGTGTACGGAGAAAATATTTTTTATGTGGCGAAATAATTATTAACCCTAATAGCGATACACGGTGTACTGTCCTGTACTTGCGGTTGGAGGTTTAACTTTTAGGCCGTTTTTTTTTTTTTTTAACTTTTTTTTTGTTCGTTTTTCCTAACTTTTTTTTTGTTAGTGATAACTGGTACGGGACCGCTTGTCGGGACGCAAAACCTAAGTGTCCCGCAAGTACTTACGTGTGACGGACAAAGTTATAAAGATATTAAAGATAAAGTTTGTTTTACGTATTTATCCAATCAGTGATCGACACGTCGACAGATGTTCAATATTTACCATGACGTCAAAGATTGCAAAAGGTTTCACCCCCCCGGTCACCTGATGTACTTCATTTGTAATGATGACAGAACCATATACGTCCAAAGATTTGTAGGTACAACATGCTGTAACTTTTTTGTCACGCCTAAGTTTTAGGTAACATCTATCAGTCCCTTAAAAAAAAACTAAAAATGGTCTCTCCGATATTTTCCTTCTCCCTTGTCCAATTTCGTACACAAAGTACGGTACGGTAAACTCCGGCTTTTCCGCTGCTTAACAGACAAGTACAGTAACTTCACCGTGTATCGCTATTAGCGTCAATGTTATTTTTGCCACATAAAACATCTTTTCTCCGTACACACTTGTCCAATTGTATATCTGACGGTTTCGATTGAAAGGTAACATTCTCAGCTTCCGATGACGGTCGCAAATTGAAAATTGGACAAGTGTGTACAAAAAAAAGATGTTTTAAGTGGAGAAAAAATTATTAACCCTAATAGCGATACACGATGACTGTAGTATCGCCTGAAACTGACGAGTCGACTGCTTCCAATTTTTTTCGTCGGTGGGTGAACTTATCTGGCGTTTCGGGGGCATGTCAGAAATTTTCTGCTGCCCGAAGCATGTTGCGTCCAGTATTTAACCCGATTGTAAACATTTTCACCCGGGAACACGTAACAGCCGGTCTTTTTACGTGGCACTATTTTATTCGTTAGACGAATTTTTAATGGAACCTGTCAATATATCTTTGACACCATTCTTGCCGACGACAGCAAACAGAAACTTGTTTGACACGTGTGAACTTCGCGCTAAGGGCGGATTTTTAAGGGTTTTTCAGGAGTTTTTAGGTGTTTTTAAGGTTTTTTATGGCTTTTAAAGGAGTTTTAAAGGGTTTTTTAGAGATTTTTAGGAGTTTTTTATGAGTTTTTTAGGGTTTATATAGGGCGGGTTGGCATCTCGGGCTTTATTGCATTATGTTCGCTGGCGTATTAATTAAATTTTAGGACATGTGACAAAAAAATCTTAACTTTTTGGTCCCGACATTGAAGTAAAATCTATGTAACATGTTTGTGTGATGACACACCGACCTATGAGACCTAAATTTGTCGGTTACCAGAATAGGTAAGACGTTCTCGGAATGACACGTGTAAACATCTTGTAATTTTGTTGACTCAGAGATTCATCTATATTAAATTTGATGCTAATTACAAATTTTTGATTTTATTCTCTCTGAAGGTTATGATTAGTACAAAACACGTTAACAGACTGTACGGACACGATGGACTGACTTCTTAAAACGGGGGGACGCGCTCTTCGAATACACGTGTTTCTTGAGATTTTTTTTGGGGGGGGAGGGGAGTTTAACAACGACAAAATAACTTTGGCGTACACGGCACGGCTTACAAAAACAAAAAAAACAAAAAAAAAAACCTTCACAAGTACGGAAGGCGGAAAGCCCACACTACTAAAGTTAACGATCAGGTCAAGCAATAAAGTGAATGAAACGAAGCGTACAGAAACCCTAAAAGTCAAAAAATAAGTACAGCACTGTACGAAAAACAAAATAAATGAAGTACGTAATTGAATATACAACATATATATTTTGTCGTAATATAATGTACAAAACGTGAACAGTGCAAAGATATCTCGCATCTGTCAACCCTGGTGGCAGTTGAAATCGAAACGTTCGTTTATTTTTAGTGCGCTTTGAATCTAAACGTGCGCTTTTGTACATAGCGCGAAATGATATAATACTTACGAACCGTCGATAAATTTTTTGGACGGTTCTCTTACCCCCGCGTTTTTTCTGTATTTTTACGATCCCTTTTTTTGTTTTTTTCTGAAAAACTAGTTCAAACTTATTTAGTGCGACCTGCCCGATGACACAGCATGTGAAAAAAAAAGAAATATGAAGTCGACTTCGTACTAAAAATTGTTATTTAAAGGGGATCAAAATCCCCCAATTGCTTAAAAATAATCTAAGATTTTCACGGGCAGGTGAAAAAAAAACTTGAATGCTGGTACATCTCAACGAATAAAAATGATGCCAAACAAGAAATTCCTGAGATTCCCTTATTCCCAACAGAGAATCATCATTTCGTACAATAATTCCGTACGACCTAAGGACTCCTCTACAAAAACATTGACCTCAGGTGCTTGCTTATTTTGTCGTTTAGCTCTCGAATTGACTATCCTACCAAGGCGTGCAAATTCTGCGGTACTTCTGCCGTGTCACCACTGAAACAGCCACAAAAAGACAAAACATAAGGAACTTTTGTCCGCTTTGAGGCGTCACATGACGTCATCATATATGACTTCATAATTACAAACAGAAACGTAAGAGATTTCGTACTATTTCGTACAGTTCATCGACCAAGTCACCCACGACAGCAACAATTCGCCACCGCCGGCAATTTTGTCGTGGATCATAAACCCGAAAGAAAACAATGTGAAAAATAAATGCCAGTCTGGCAATTCGTCGTACTGTAGCATGTGCATGACGTACCGAATCGCCTAGTTTGTCGGTTACTCTTGAGATCGGTCGGCTGCAGCCAGTTCTAATCCGACGTTCGAGACACGACGTCGAGATCTTGCGAAGGTTCATGTGCATCTCGTTGGTCGTTCAAATGTCGACACGTGTCAGAGAGTTTGCTCATGTGCATCCGAGGAGCTGGCATCATCATTGATGGAAAGTGCCGCGGATTGGCGTTTCAGGATTGGTGCGTTCACACCATAGTTCAAAAGTAGGTGACCGTATGCCCATACAATATGCCTATTGTATGCAAAACCATAGTTGTTCAAATCGCGCGATTTTTTCCTTTTTCCCGATTGAAACGTATAATTCGTGACTTTTGAAAAAATCGTAAAAAAACGTGTACTGTAAACTGAAACTGACAATTTACGGGAACCTGTAAACAAATTACTGTAACTGTACATTTTTTTACGGATATGTACGGAATATAACGGGAAACATGCGTCGTACATATTGGTACTTTCTGTTCAGTGAACTGAACAGAAATACCACTGAAGCTGTACGTTATATAATCGAAAATGTAGGGACATTTTCGAAATGAGACGTTGAACGTCACAATAATTTCGCGCATTCAGTTTGAAATTTGTACGGGCGTCTTCTTCAATTTTTTTTGAAAGAAGTCGCCATGGAACATTGAAAACGAAACCGCGAGGAAGCCGCTTCCCCATATCCTACCCTCTTCCCTCCCAAGCTTTTTACTATCCTCGGCCATGTCTGTCTGTCAGATCCTCCTCCCTCCCTAGCTTTTTACTATCCTCGGCCATGCCTGTCTGCCAGATAGGCTCGGACAGACGAAATTTCATAAAATTTTGCCTTCATGGCATTCGAACTCGGATACGTCAAGTGCGCAGTGTACCTCAAGGTGAACGTCTGGACTACCAGTTAGTGAAGAAGTTCCGATACTACACCGCGAATCGTTATTAGCGTTATGAACTCTATATCGGCACCTCAAAATTTTGACATTAATACCTTAAATAGAATAAACTACACTATTTAAGGATGTGGACCATAATCTGCCACGTCTCCTGGCACTAAATTAGAATGAATGACGCTAATTTTTTCTTTACACTAATAATTTCTCAACGCTAATAACGATTCGCGGTGTAGCGGAGAGTGTGATAAAAATTTAAAGAGTTTATTGTTTTACTCCTCATTTAACGGGAAAAACTTGCAAACTGCGTTATATGTAATAGTTTTTTGTTTTTTAATGTACGGAATAGTACGGAAGGAAATTCATTAACGATTTTTTGCGATTTTAACAAAAAATTCAATGCGTTTGTTACGTATAATTCGTCGCGTACGGTACGTTCGTAATAATCGTCGTGAACAACTATGTGCAAAACATACAATATGGCCTTAAGACCCATATTGTATTGGCCGCAAAATGAAATAAAATTGAAACAGGGTTGAATTGCACATGGATCGATAGAGAATTAAACGTCATATCTAAATTTGAAAAAAAAATCGGACAAATAAATCTTTTTCTGTGAGTTTTAAGAGACTTTTTATTTAAACCGTCAGATTTGGACGATCTGACGGTCGTTGATGAAAGTAACGATATAAGAAGATCACATGAAAAGCCCATAACACAACTTACGATAGGACTATCGTCAGATTCGGACGATCGGACGGTCGCTGATGAAAGTAGCGATCTAAGAAGATCACATGGAATGCCCGTAACACAACTTACGCTAAAGGCGGCCTACAAAAGGCCTACCAAAAAACGCCTACTTTTGAACTATGGTTCACACGCGTCCTAAAGGTGCAGTTATTTTTCGTACGAGCCGAAATAATGTGTACGGACAGTCTACAGAAAAAGTACAGTACTTTATAGTACGTTACATTACAGTACATTACAATACTAAAATCGCAGTTATTTCGTACGAGCCGCAATAATGAATAATGTGTACTAACACCATGGTTGTTCAAACTAGTGTTGGGTATCGGGTAGTTTCATATCGCGATAATTTTCATATATCAAATATCGATCGAGGAAAGTCTTCGATATATCATACCGCGACCAGCATAAATTATCGCGATATATATCGCGATATATTGTATTTTATAAAATAAAAATTTTATTTAATATGTTGTTTTAGCGATAACGACAATTTTTTTGAAACACGACGTACGATGTGATTTTCGTTCCGTGACTTAAAAGGTAACGCCGCAAAATGTAACTGACGAAAAAGTACTAATACTTTAATACTAATTCATATAGTTACTTATTTAGTACGTACTACGGTACAGAGCTTCACATATGAAAACTTCAAACCCACACTAATTTAGTCAAAGTATGATATGAAAAAAAAAAATTTGCAGACTGTTCGTTTCAGGCATGAATTTTTATTATTATTTTTATTTATTATTTTTTGAAGTGTACAAAATGAGAATTCTTATAATTATTTTTATTCAATATTTCATGAAGTGTATAACATGTGATATTTTATTCTTATTTTTATTAATCATTTTATGAAGTGTAAAAAATGTGAGTTTTAATTATTATTCTTATTTATTATTTTTTAAAGTGTATAAAATGTGAACTTTTATTCTTATTATTATTAATTATTTTTTGAAGTGTACAAATTGTAAAATCCTATTCTTATTTTTATTAATTGGAGTAGCAGTAGTTGGTACTAACTGCTGCAGTAGCACTACCTGTAGACTGGCAGCAACAGCTAGTACTTCTGGCAGCAGCTAATACTTCTGGCAGCAATAGTAGCTAGTGTTGTTCTACAACCACCGTTGCAGGAGGAGAACCAGCAGTAGTAGTGGAAGTAGACATGAAAAACAGTGGAAACTATCAAAGTACCTAATCAACAACCAACTTTGAACATACACAAAATATGACTCAGATAGCCAAAATGCCTCAAATATGCCACAGTGATAAACAATACAATAAAATGACAATTCCCAAAATTGCAGCCCAAATGACCTAGTAAACCATAAGATATGATGAGTGGAAGTTTCCCAAAAATTGCCCTTAGAAAATCATATTCCCAATACTGGATACTACAAAATTGGCCAAGTCCTAAGTTATATACTCACAGTGTGTATCTACTGATCTACACTAATTTGGGTAACTATTACTACGGTTATTATCCTGACTAACGACAACGCATCCTACCTGTACGTCACTGTACATCAAAACCCTAATTATAACTTTCTAAAAACCTGCTTAATGGAACACTATTTTTTATTACACTAAAATACAAAACAATGTTATTCAGATATTTCCAGATATTGTACCGGTCACAAAACGTTCCAACCGTACACAAAACGTTCCAAATGCTTAGTCAACGAGAGTCGCTAAAATCCAGTCGAATGTGGTCGTATAGTACGAAGCACCTGAGTGCTTCGTCACTTGTGGTCCTACGCGAATCATGCTTGTGGTCCCCCGTGAATCACGCTTGTGGTCCCAAGTGAATCGCGTCCGTTGGAACAAATTCAATCGACGATGGTACCGTCGAATTGTACCATTTATTTCCGGAATACCCGGTTCAGATCATGTTCGTCCGATCTTGTGAATCATATCGTCAACTACGTGACGCGTGTGGCTGACTGTCGGCGCCACTCCGAAAAACCTGCATACGTTCTTTTGTCGACACGTGTCTTGTAAAAGTACAATACACTCTATTGTACTTTATGCTACTGTAACGCTAATTAATGTAAATATTATAGTAGACTACTTAGAAAAATAATCTATTTATTTTACCCATATTTACTGAAATAAAGATTTTATAAATCACAACACTCCCCTTAATCTTTAGACTCAGTTACTCACTTAGTCCAATAGCATCTCTGCAAAATTGTAACTTAGGAGCAGGATGGGCTTTTGTTAACATGTCAGCTACCATCTTCTCGTCCGGTAAATAACATAACTTAACGACTTTTGCAAGTACTTTTTCTCTAACAAAGTGAAGTCTAACATCCATGTGTTTTCTCTTAAAGTGATGGCTGGGGTTAGAGGCAATTGCAATGGCCGCATGGTTGTTACACCAGATAGCTTGAGGACCAGTTTGCATGTACCCAAGTTCTTGTAAAACGAACTTGACCCATAGGAGCTCTTTGAGGGCGGAAGCTGCTGCCATATATTCTGAATCCATTATGGATTGAGCTGTAACCTTCTGTAATTTACTACTCCTGCAGCAAGTTCCGTCTCCAATCTTCAAAACAAAGCCGGTCGTAGATTTCCGGCTTGGCATGTCTCCATAGCTAGCAAAGCTCCACGTCTGTATTTTCACCTCTCCTCCTCCGAGTACAAGCTTAAGATTTCGAGTACCAGCAAGATATCTCAGCACCCTTTTTGTTGCTTCCCAGTCTGCATTTTTAGGATTCTGCAAACTTCTTCTAAAGACCCCCACAGCTGCTGCAATATCAGGTCTCGTACAATTCATAAAATATATAAGACTTCCAACTACCTGTCTATATGGCTTTGAAGCCATAAACTCCTCCTCCCCTGACTCTAGACTCTTACACACCATAATGCCTGACTCTGAATCCATTCCTTCCAATTTTTGCCTGAATTCCATGGGAGGTATAGATCCCTTTACATCTTTCATTTCAAATCTTTCCAACATGTTACCTATTGCTTGTTTTTGAGTTAACATAATCAGCCTTTTGTTCTTGTCTCTTTCGACCTGTATTCCTAAAATATACTTGGCCTCACTGAGGTCCTTCATCTTGAACCTAGACCTTAAAGCCGTTTTAATGCGGTTTATTTCATCCATTGGCTTACTTATTAATAATAAGTCATCCACATATACAACAATGTATAGTATCACATCCTCCTCTTGTAGAACATATACACAATGATTGAGCTAATTCTCTTAAATCCCAGACTAGTCAAAAACTCATCTAATTTCAAATTCCACTGACGCGGGGCTTGTTCTAGCCCATACAAAGATTTCATCAATTTACACACTAATTCTTCCTTTCCTTTTTCAAGTACATTTAAAGTTGTTTCATATAAATGGTTTATTCTAACTCTCCATGCAAAAAGGCAGTTTTAACATCCATTTGTTGTATTTCCATATTGTCTATAGGCGCTAGACTTAGCAAAATTCTGACAGTGGGAAATCTGACAACTGGAGAGAAGGTTTTCTCAAAGTCAATACCTTCTTTTTGATTATACCCCTTGGCCACTAGTCTGGCCTTATACCTTTCGATGGTGTTGTCCAAGTTCAGCTTCACCTTGAATACCCATTTGCTGTCGATGGCTTTTCTGCTCGGAGGAAGATCCACCAACTCCCATGTCTCTGCCTCCATAGTAGACTTCATTTCATCGTTTGCCGCCTCGATCCATCGATTTTTCTCTCCGGTGATGAGAAGGCCTCCTGGATAGTTAGAGGCTTTTATGTAGCTGTAGAAAAAGCAAAGTGAGAGCTTGCTTGCAGACGGTTGTTAGATCTTTTTCCCCCTGGAAATTTTGAGGCTGAGATCGTCGACAACCTCTGATATTTCTGTTTAGTGTGAACCGTAACTTGATCTGGTACATAGTCTGTAGTAGTTCCTTCCACTTGAGGCGTAGCTTGTGGTGAACCATCCTGTAAAGGCACCAGAGGAATTGAAAGAAGAGGTGTCCCACTTACCAGTGGAAAGTAGACTCGCTGCGTATGGTGAAAAATGACATATTCTTGCTTTTCCTAAGCCGGTTGATCTGGCATTTCAAAAAGGTCAACCGAATCCTGTTCATCTTTAATCTAGATATTCCTAGAAATATTCACTTTCTGTTTCTCAAATACAAAAACTCTATATCTTTTTGCATTATCATCATACCCCATAAAAATTCCTGGTAAGCCCTTAGCCTCCATTTTCCATCTATCCTTTGAAGTATCTAGAATAAAACACTTGCTGCAAAAGACTTTAAAGTGGCTAACGTCAGGTTTCTCTCCTGTCCAAAGCTCATAAGGTGTGGTGCTAACAGATCTAGAAGCAATTATGTTCCTAATATAAACAGCATAGTTCATTGATTCAACGCATAATTTCAAATCTAGCCCTTTATGTGCAAGCATGGATCGAGCACTCTCTGTCACTGTCCTATTTAATCTTTCAAAAACACCATTCTGTTTTGGTGTATATGTAACCGTAAGATTGTGACTAATACCTTCTTCAATGAGAAATTCTTCGAATTCCTTTGATGTGTATTCGCCCCCATTGTCCGATCTCAACGCCAAGATTGGAACTCCATGAAGTTTTTCCGCCCACGCTTTGTAATGTTTGAAGTGAGTGATCACTCCACTTTTATGTTGCATGAAGTAGACTTTAGTGTACCTGGAGTAGTCATCTGTGAATGTAACCATATAGTGGACACCTCTAGCTGAAGCCACTTGTGAAGGACCGAGAACATCAGAGTGTATTAGCTGCAGAATTTTCTCCGATCTGTGGTCTGTTTCCTGTGGAGATGGCAATTTGTGAATCTTGCCAAGTGAACAACCATCACATGATTTTATAGGATGAGAACTGAGAGAAACTCCCTCGATTTTTCCCGAATTCACCATTTTCTTAAGACTATCATAATTTATATGTCATAATCTTTTATGCCACAACTCATTGTTAGATTAGACACTAGAGTACAGAACATCATTTTCTTTATATTCAGCCATGTCCGTCCGGTACATTTTGCTAGCATCTCTAGTTCCTGTTACTGCTACTTTCCCTTTCTTGCCAACCACTTGTCTCCCACCTTTCAGAAGAACTTCAAAGCCTTTGCTCTCCACTAATGATGTAGAAAATAAAGTTTTCTTAAAGTCTGGAACATACAAAACATTGTGAATGGTTCTCTCTACCGACTTTCCCCCCACATCTACCATCAAAGATACATCACCCTGAGCTGAGGTTTGAACACTCATGCCACAAGCATAATAAATACTCCTTGGAGATGTTTGTTGCAGATTTGCAAAAGCTGCTTTGTTCCAACACATATGGGTATACGCTCCCGTGTCCATGATCCATCCTGCATCTTTTAGACCCTCCATTGCAGCCGCCATAGCAAAGAGCTCCTCCTCCTCTTGCTCATTGAAGCTTAAAGACTCATCTGCATCAGTTGCCGAAGCTGAGAAAAGAGCATTTCCACGGGAAGGATTTCCAGAAAAGCCTTTGTGATACTGGCTTTGCTGCCAACCTGGCCTGTATAAACCTGTTTCATTAGCCTTCTTCAGTTTAGGGCAGTACCTGTATCAATGACCCTTTTCAGAACAATAAAAACAAGGTGTAGTAGATGACCTATTCTGTCTCTCATTAAATTGATTTTGATTCTGGTTAAATTGACTCCTGTTCTGATTAATCTGATTTCTTTTGTCAAAGTCTGTGGCAAATGCTTCAACTTTTCCTTCTCCTTCAAAGAGTTTAGTATTAGTCTTTTCCTCCAATATAAGATTATACGCTAATTGAAATGACCAGGTAGCTTTATCATGACTCTTTAATTGAACAAACACACCCTTCATGCTACTAGGGAGACCTTTAATAAGCAGAGCTGCTTGTTGAAACTCAGGAAATGACCCCCCAGCAGAAGAGTGAGAATCAACAAGGGCACGAAAATTGTCAGAATACTTGACCATTGTTTCCCCTGAGTATTTGTATCCCCAAATTTTTCCAGCCACCAACAACTCCTCTTGAACATTCGCTTTCTCAAAAGCGGATTTTAGTGATGTCCAAATCTCACTTGCCTTCTTCATTTTCAGTCGTGACATGACCAAATTTTATGAAATACAAAGAATTAGATTGTTCCTTGCCATTGAATTCTTTTTCGCCCAAGATGGATTTGTTTCATCAAGGGAGCCATCCAAGACCCCCAATAAGTCAGCAGTTTCAAATGACGATTCAACCATCGCCGCCCAGTAAGCATACTTTTGGCCATTGAAGATAGGAATTCTTGACGAAAGGCCCATAACCTGTTGTTCTACAACCACCGTTGCAGGAGGAGAACCAGCAGTAGTAGTGGAAGTAGACATGAAAAACAGTGGAAACTATCAAAGTACCTAATCAACAACCAACTTTGAACATACACAAAATATGACTCAGATTGCCAAAATGCCCCAAACTTGCCACAGTGATAAACAATATAGTAAAATGACAATTCCCAAAATTGCAGCCCAAATGACCTAGTAAACCATAAGATATGATGTGTGGAAGTTTCCCAAAAAGTGCCCTTAGAAAATCATATTCCCAATACTGGATACTACAAAATTGGCTAAGTCCTAAGTTATATGCTCACAGTGTGTATCTACCGATCTACACTAATTTGGTTAACCGTTACTACAGTTATTATCCTGACTAATGACAACGCCTCCTACCTGTACGTCACTGTACCTCAAAACCCTAATTATTACTTTTTAAAAACTTGCTTAATAGAACACTATTTTTTATTACACTAAAATACAAAAAAATGTTATTCAGATATTTCCAGATATTGAACCGTACACAAAAAATTCCAACCGTACCAAAACGTTCCAACCGTACACAAATCTTTCCAAATGCTTAGTCAGCGAGAGTCGCTAAAATCTAGCCGAATGTGGTTGTGTAGTACGAAGCACCTGAGTGCTTCGTCACTGGTGGTCCCACGCGAATCACACTTGTGGTCCTTCGTGAATCGCGTCCGTTGGAACAAATTCAATTGACGATGGTACCGTAGAACTGTACCATTTATTTCCGGAATACCCGGTTCAGATTTTGTTCGTCCGATCTTGTGAATCATATCGTCAACTGCGTGACGCTTGTGGCTGACTGTCGGCGCCACTCCGAAAAACCTGCATACGTTCTTTTGCCGACACGTGTCCCTGTAAAAGAAAAATACACTATATTGTACTTTTTGCTACTGTAACGCTAATTAATGTAAGTATTACAGTAGACTACTTAGAAAAATAATCTAAGTTATTTTTACCCCTATTTACTGAAATAAAGATTTTATAAATTACAACACCTAGTACTAGCATCTGCAGTAACACTAGTTTTGGCTGCAGCGGCACGTAGTTCTAGCAGTTGAAGCTAATCAACTCTTAATTAATTAGGTTCTCAATTAATCCATTTACAATTTTCGATTCGCAGTTTCCGTGAAAAAAAAAAAAACATCCTCCACCACTTTGACAACTGTCCTTCTCTTCTTCCGAGAATTGACTAGCAAGTTTTTTTTTTTTTTTGTAAGAAGCTTCGATATATTGGCGATACGATATATCGGCGATATATCGGCGATATATTGCGATAATTTGAAATTCGATATATCGAAGCGATAAATCGATTATCGGGTACCTGAAATTCGATATATATCGAATATCGGCAAATGGTCCTCGATACCCAACACTAGTTCAAACCATAGTTCAAAAGTAGGCGTTTATATTGTAAGCCTTCTGTAGGCGCCTTTATCGTAAGTTGTGTTATGGGCTTTTCATGTGATCTTCTTAGATCGCTACTTTGATCAGCGACCGTCCGATCGTCGAAATCTGACGATAGCCCTATTGTAAGTTGTGTTGTGGGCTTTTCATGTGATCTTCTTAGATCGCTACTTTTATCAGCGACCGTTCGATCGTCCAAATCTGACAGTTTTAATAAAAAATACCTCAAAACTCAAAGAAAAATAATTTGTTGTCTGAATGTTTTTCAAAATCTAGACATGACGTTTAATTCTCTATTGATCGATGTGCAACTCAACCCTGTTACTATTATTTTTCATTTTGCGACCAATACAATAAGGCTCTTAAGGTCATATTGTATGTTTTCCGTATAATAGGCATATTGTATAGGCGTACTTTCACCTACTTTTGAACTATGGTTCAAACTGTTTAGTGCAAACGATTCAATCGCGACGAAATATACGTAGCGAACGCGTTGAACGATTTGAAAACATCGTAAAAATCGTTAGTGAATTTCTGTTCGTACATGTTTGTACGTTCGTACACATTTCAAACTTACCGCGCGCAATTAGAGTGACGATGCAACGTCTATTTTTCGAAATTGTCCGTTTATAATCGATAAATTTCGTACGTTATCCGTGAAATTTCTGTTTAGTTTACTGGACACAAAATACTAATACGTGCAACGTATCTTTTCGTCAAATTCCATACATTTCCCGTAAAAAACCGTGCAGCTACCGTAAATTACCGTACAGTTGCCGTGAAATTTCTGTTCAGTTTACCAAACAGAAAGTACTAATAGGTGCAGCGTATCTTTTCGTCAAATTCCGTACATTTCCCGTAAAAAACCGTATAGCTACCATAAATTACTGTACAGTTGCTGTGTAATTTCTGTTCAGTTTACCAGATAGAAAATACATCGCGATTATTAGCGATCTTTTCAACAGTCATGAATTATACGTTTCAATCGTAAAAAAAGAAAAAACCGATTTGAGCAACAACGACCAAGGGTATGTCCCCATGTACTTGTAACTTAGCGAACTTACTTTGTATTTTAGCGCGGATCCGCTGAACCCGATTTGCAAGCGTCCTTATGTGTAAGAACATTATCGTAATTGACGTTTGTGACGATTATATACGTCGACAATACCTGTGACGGGTGTCAACGTCTACAATCTGTGTTGTCGCACGCTATTTTTTGGAACTCTTGTGATGTCGCATGTCTTACCGTGTCATTGTAGACATACCGCCTTCCAGTCTGTGCCATTTCACGATTGAAGAAGATGCGTTTTGCCTTTGGTTGACATGAAATGGCATTGGAGTTTCGAGACCCCTGCAAAAAAAAAAATCCGTATTGGACGAAAACATACAAAATCAAACAAATTGTGTACTTTTCATCGTCGTATTTGAACGCAAACAAACAAAACATAGCGAATTTTGTACTTTTTTTTGTCCTTGGAAATCGTATGAAAATTTTCAAAAATTACGGCATGTGCGAATATACGTTCCTATTTTTTTTATCGAAAAAACCTAGTTTTAAAACACATCGCACATATGTTTTAAACATAAGTCTAAAGATGACGTTTTTTGTCGTGGAAGTCGGTCGAAAAACACAAGTCGACAAATGTTCGTACATCATAAATTCGAGAATGACGCAAATTGTACTCTACAAATTTGCGATTCCTTCGTACGGTTGCAATTTAGGCAGTACGACACTAAGTTTTACAAGAAAACGACAGAAAAAACCCTTACTAATGCACATGGGGACATACCCTAAAACACACACAATGTTTACGGAAATTGTCAAGTACACCGCCAATCGCTATTAGAGTCAAGGATTAAATAGCGTCAAAAAACAATTAGCGTTATTGATTCTAATTTAGTACCTGAGACGTGGCAGATTATGGTCCACGTACTTAAATAGCATTATTAATTGTATTTCAGGTTTTTTTTTTTGAAAAAAGGGCACCGAATAGGCGTTATATACTCTAATAACGATTGGCGGTGTACAGTACAAAGCGAATAATAATTAGAGTAAAGAAAACATTAGAGTAAAAAAAGAGAAAAAAAAATTAGAGTTATGAACTCTAATTTGTGTGATAAAACTTTTTCAAAAAATAATTTACTGTAATTTATTTAAGTATTCTAATTTGACGCGCTGAATATCTCTACTGTAAATTAGGTATTGGTACAAAATTTGACAAAACGTACAGTTTATCGTCACTATGACGTTTGCACTACATGGTTTGTTAAAACGCAGTTACATGATAACGGCCTGAATTTAATCATTATTTGTATTTTTTTACTTAATAAAGTACAATTTTGCACGGTCAGACAGCGACCGTTCGCCACACTATTTAAAACGCCACTGTATTAGAGGTATTAACGCTCATTCAAAAAGTACTTTAAATAGTATAATGAAAAATTTAGAATCATTTACTCTATTTAACTTTAAAAAGTCGAAATTTAAGGCGACCGAGTTAGCGTTATTTACTCTAATTACGATTGGCAGTGTACTGTACCATAAAATACAGCTCAAATCGCTATTAGCGTAGAAGATTTTTTAGGGTATAGGAATATTTACCGTTATTAACGCTAATTGGAAATTTTGAAAGAAATCGTCTACTCTAATTTGAAATTAGGGTTTAATTAAATAGTATGGATAATTCTATTTGAGAAATTCAGAAAAAAAAAGCGGGACCTAATTAGCGTTCAGTACGCTAATAGCGATTGGCGGTGTACATTACAAAAAAGTACGAAAAATGCAGGATTCAGTACAGTATTTAAATTCGAACTAAAAAGTAAAATGTTTGTTTCGTTTGAACCATAGTTGTTCACGGCGATTAGTGCGAACGTACCGTACGTGACGAATTATACGTAACAAACGCATTGAACCTTTTGATCAAATCGCAAAAAATCGTTAATGAATTTCCTTCCGTACTATTCCGTACATAAAAAAACAAAAAACTATTACATATAACGCAGTTTGCAAGTTTTTCCCGTTAAATGAGCGGTAAAAAAATAAACTCTTTAAGATTTTATCACAATGTTTGCTGGTAATGAAATGTCTTTACAAAGAGGTAGTCCTGACATACACCTTCGGGTGTGCTACGCAGTTAACGATCCCGGGTTCGAATGCTGCGAAGGTAACAATTTTAGCAAATTCATCTCTGTTCCATGGCGTCTACTTTCAAAAAAAATTGAAAAAGACGCCCGTACAAATTTCTAACTGAACGCGCGAAATTATTGTGACGTTCAACGTCTCTTTTCGAAAATGTCCGTAACTTTTTGATTATATAACATACAACTTACGTGGTATTTCTGTTCAGTTCACTGAACAGAAAGTACCAATAAGTGCGACGCATACAAATTACGTGGTATTTCTGTTCAGTTCACTGAACAGAAAGTACCAATAAGTGCGACGCATATTTCCCGTTTTGTTCCGTACATATCCGTAAAAAAATGTACAGTTACAGTAATTAGTTTACAGATTTCCGTAAAATTTCAGTTTCAGTTTACAGTACACGTTTTTTTACGATTTTTTCAAAAGTCACGAATTATACGTTTCAATCGCAAAAAAGGAAAAAATCGCGCGATTTGAACAACTATGGTTTGAACCTTTATGATAATAGTACGATGTCAAAATAACAATTTTGGGAAAAAGCTCCGGAGCTCTGTTCCCTCTCCCAATCTCTCTCCTCTCTTTCTACCTCTCCCTCCCCTTCTCCCTCTCCCCCTTCCCTTCCGCTGTCTCTCTCTCCCTCTATCTCTATCTCTCTTTATGAACTTTCTTAGTTTTTCTTTTCTGTTTTGGACTTTTTTTTTGTCCTTACTCTCTTTTTTTTTGCTTTTTTTTTTTGAAGATTGAACGCAGTAAGAGAACTTTCACTTTCATTTTCTTAACTGTTTTTTTTTGTCACAATTATTTTTAATTTCAGTTTTGGAGATAGACGCGGTGGGGATCTTCTCTCTCTCTCTCCCTCCCTCTCCAACTCCCTCTCCTCTCTGCCTCTGCCTTCCCCTCCACCAACCCTTCTCCCCCCCCTCCCCCTCCTCCTCCCCTCCTCCGCATATCTTCCCCTCCCCCTCTCTTCCCTCTCTCCCTCCC
>JBBHKE010002304.1:91785-173637 GCA_037447655.1 Zygnema cylindricum
GATTTTAGGTACTCTCTCTCCCTCTCTCTCTCTTTTAACCATTCTTAGATTATTTTAGGATGTTGACAATTCATTTATTGCTTTTCTTTCTTTATTTTCACTCAGTAATTGAATTTCCTCACTCATGCATCCCTTTCCCCTCTCCTCCCCCTTCTCTACTCTTTGGAAATCCACTACTTAATATTTCGGGTGAATATAAAGCCTTTCGAAGTAATATAAATAGGATAGGAAAGGTTGAGAACCTTTTGTGTACTCACTTTCCCTCTTTCCCTCGTGATAACATTATTTTTTCCCGGACAACTGTGGTATGATTGTAAGATGATTGTGTTACGACTAGTAATAAGTATGTGGAAAGACTTGTAGACAATTTTGGTATGAACTTTTAAGACAATTATGAAATGGATTTTAGAGGATTAGGGTAAAATGGTTTTTGTCTCGACACTTTTCCAAGAGGTAAAGGGGATTTCTGAGGTTCATCACAACTCTTCATATGATTGCAACGATATTTAGCAAACTTTTGAAACTCAAGCTTTTTAAACCGAAAGATACCAGGTTTGCAACAAACTTTGTGATATTTCATATATTTTTAGGGTTGAAATGCAACTTGGAGCGCAAAACTACTGAAGAGGTTGGTGTCCACGTAAGAAAAAGGTACTTACTCATAAAGAGCGAGGTTGATGTTTTGATCTTAAGGGAAAAAACAACCACAATGTACACCACATGCTCCATCCCTACAATATAAACTTCTTGTTATAGCAACTCACAAACAAATTCGGCATCCGTGTACTTCCCACGAGTGTTAATCGCCATAACAAACATGTCACCTTTGTGGATGACCGCTAAAATGATGAAGAGAGGCTTCTAACGTCTAATACACCAAAGGCAACCGTTTGATGTAAGAGACACACTAGTGGCTTTCTTTGTCCCCATCTATCTCGTCATTTATTCAAGCACCGTCGCCTTAGTCTCATTGAAGAGACGAGTCCTCATGGCATTGTAGTTCCGTGGCTTGTAAACCTCCTTTGCTCCCCAATCTTTTTAATAACAACCTTGAAATAGGGGTCGTTGAGTACTTTAAATGGCAAACCATTGGCATTAAGAACTTTTATTGATGCTGCATCTGCCTTTTTTTGTTGTGGTTATGAAAGGACCTCTTTCCGTCATCTACACTCTTTGTGTCTTATTTATCTGGTCTAAGGCTTTTGGTGACATGATCCAAAGTGGACATAATAAACTTTTAGAGCCAAGAGCAGCTTTCTTGATTTTTAACGCTCTAAACTCCGCCTTCATGCCATGCAAGGCCTAATACCTCCACTCCTAACATTTCCAAGAAAAATGTTTTCGAATCCTAATGGCCTACGCATTGTACTCATTTATGCAAATGTAGAATTCGTTGTCTCCAAGTAGCTCACCCAGAGAGCTAACTTGCTCCCACTATAGTCATTGACTCTTAAGCATCGTTTCTTGTTGGGAGTTTCGTGACGACCTCAATGGGGGCTTTGAGTAACCGTCTTGAACCCTTATCGAAAATCGCTTGAAAAACCACCCAACGTCATAGTTTGAATTTCACGAATTTAGCGAAAACTTCTATATCATCCTTAAATAATGAATATTCCCTATTGAAGTAAAAAAATGACTTATAGCGCATTTATGCCACAGTTAACCTAAAAAGTCATACCAAAATCATCTTACAGTTCATACCAAAATTCTGTTACAACTCATACCCTAATCACCTCACAAGTCAGACCACAATTGTCTTACTAAGTGAAACCACCATTATTTTACAAGTTTGGTGAATTTTGTTTCAATTTTCCGTTTCATTTCCCGTGACTAAAACATTCATTCCGCGTTTGCACCTCGGGTGCTTTTCGCGAAACGAGAGTATTGATGAATTGTAAGACAGTTGTGGTATGACTCTAACGTTTATTGATGATTTGTAAGACAATTGTTGTATGGCTTTTAACATGATTAAGGAATGACTTTAAGATGAATGTGGATTGGCAAGATGATTTCAATATGACTTTTATGTTTGTTAAGGTATAAAATTTAAGATAATTGTGGTATGACTTGTAAGAAAATTTTCATATGATTTCTGAAGTAATTGTGGTATTTGTTTGTAATTGTGTAAGTATTTGTAAAAAACTGGAATATGAAATGTAAGATAATTGTGGTATGGCTTGCAAGATGATTGTGGTATGACTTTTTAGGTAAACGTGGTATGGCTTGTAAAAGCGCCCAATGTTTGATGACCACAAGCTGTGGGTAGTCAAGGCAAGTAGACGACGACCAGAAGATTAAAGGCTAATTCTGAGCCCAAAGTTAAAGATGAGAGAAAGCGATACATTGGTTGTTGAGAGAGGGAAGCTTTGGTGTATTAGAGCCTGTGGTGCGACGAATGGCAGAGTGTGACAAAGGGACCTTGAATGTGGGAAAGATATACTCTGGGTTCTGTCAGCTGTATGATTGGGCGAGCCTTAAAGGAAGTGTGATTGGCCGAGCCTTAAAGGATGTCTTTAGCAGTAGAGGGGAGGCAGATTACAAAGAAATATAGTTAGAGTGCATGTAGACTGGGGGAGCTAAAAAAATATTACATGGCGAGATGGGAGATGGTACATAGCCCTATGAATGTAGCGGGTTACGTACTTGACCCCAAGTACCTAGGTGTTGCTTATGAACAACAATAAAACTTCAAAGTTATAAAAAGCTTAGAGAGGATATTCGATAGGTTGTTACAAAGTGCGGATGACCAAACATACGCAAAAACAAAGTTGACTACGTACAAAGGTTTTTGAGAGTATCTTTAGGAGAGAGGTAGCAAAAGATCATGATTAGAAGCTGTGAAGAAGTTTTTGGGTGCTTTTATGAGAGAGGAAACAAAAAACGGTGGGAGGAAGTTAAAAGGGTGGAAGCAGTTTGGGGCTTTCACCCCTACCCTGTAGAAACTAATCATCAAGGTGTAGGATGCAATTATATGACCTCCATTAGACTACAAAATTCAGGAAGCCTCTAGATAGTTTTTAACCAACCCACTTCAAGCCACAACCAATGTTGCCCTAGAAGGCAAACTGACAATTTGATTGCACCCCTGTGCAGCCTGGACTTCCTTGAGTTCGTAGCAAAAAATATCACTGAAAACGGCCAACCAACCGATTAATTATGAAGTGGCAAAGATGCCAAGTTTATACAAAACTCTCTAAGGGAGAGAGGTCACTTACCTACCAAATTCTCCAAGTTATAAACCCCTCTCACAACCCCTATCTACTGACGTACAAACTAATCAAATGACAATAGGGTACAGAAAGCTTCTACGACCGATGTACTTCCTGTACGACCTGTGTACAGTAAGGCCATTGAGTGGACGCGTGTCCACTTTTAACTCGTCTTTCTGTTCTCCGGAATTCTGACGACCGAATGTCGTCCTTCTGTTCTCTGGAATTACGACAACCGAATGTTATCTCTCAACGTATTTCCAGGTCACGCCACGTTCACAAACCGCCAAGGTGACCATTCCGCGATTCCGCCGACGATATGTGCCATCGGATCACAAATCGACATTCAATATTAGCCGTAGAAACAAATGTCCGATTCATTTGTTTCTTGCGAGAAAATGTTTGCGCTATATATCACTTGGTTTTATGTTCTTTCATTCGTCATTCCGTTAATCGGGTTCATGGTCGAAACACATTTTAAATAAATATCTCACCCTATGAACTTCAACAAACTTCTACGACAGACCGGTTAGAGCTGACGGCTAGGCCGTGCTCTACCGGTCGGAGGTTCGAGTCCTGTCAGACTCAACCTTTTGTTGAGAGTGACATAAGTCACTCTTTAGTCCTGTTGTTTTTGAAAAGTTGGTTTCGTGCGTACTCGACGTTTAGCGTGCGTAATATATTATCGAAAGTAATGTGGTGGTTCGAATGGATTTGCGGATTGGGGGAGTAAATTTACGAGTAAAATTAAAAAGACGTGAGGTAGTAATTGAGTGGCACGGAATGCGTTAAGAAATGGACGGCGGATCGCGACGCGATCCGATGTGAAGTTTACGAAATGTACGTCGCCGGTACGGAACATATAATTTGAACAAATGTAATTTATATGCGACAAGCGACGTTTATGACAAATGACGTGTACTTTATTTGCCGCATTTATTGCAAAGGACGCGGCTGCGGTACGGAAATGATTTCGGTTGTACGATTATTATTTTAACAAGTGGACGTGAAGACTAAATTCGCTTCGCGACGTCGTGGGATATTAGACGACTCGCGGGGATTTCGTTTAGATTTTTTGTGACCACGTGGCGTGACATCGAGGGTGTCGAATAAGATCGACGGACGGCGGATATAGGCCGCCGATATTTTTCAAGTAGTGGGGACGCGAAATCGCGTCAATCACACGATGATTATTTTGGACGTCTCGGATTGTTTGACGAAATCGAAGAGTTCCATTGAGTGACTCAGCATGACTGAGCATACCATTTTGTAAGATTGTGTGTACTTTGTAAATATTTACAACAATGGTTTATCTTTATGTGTAGTGTAGATTTACTCATTTTGACATACCTCGAAGTATTCGGGTATACTAACTTTAATAGAGGTAGCTGTTGTTTTTGAAAACTTAGTTTCGTGCGTACGGAGCGTTTCGTGCGTACGCGATGTTTCGTGCGTACGCATTTACGCGATATATTGTGGAGGTTCGAAAGGATTTATGGATTGGGGAATTAAATGTACACATAAAATTAATGGAGTAATTGAGTGGCGCGAAATGTGAGAGGAAATGGACGGCGGATCGCGAAGCAATCCGACGTGAGATAATCGACGAAGATAAAATGGTACGTCGCACGTACGAAACATAATGCGACAGATGAAATTTATTACATGGGACGCCGCCGGTACGGAGCGTCGTATTTGACAGGTGTACTTTAAGTTGTCGCTTATTGCGACATGCATTTATCGAAAATGACGTGTACCTTAAATGCGACAAGGCGCATTTATGACGAAGTACGTGATTTCGGTACGGACAGAATTGGATCGTACGAATTGATTTCGGCAAGTTGGTCATGGTACACGTGGAGGGCGAATGTCGTCTACCGATATTTTCAAGGGATCTCATTATCTTTAATGACGCATTATCTAGTGGACCGTACATATGCGATGTCGGTTCACTACGTGGACTTATCGACAAGTGACTAAGCAAGTTGTCACTTATGACGCGGATTTTTGGATGCGTCGGTGTAAATATTTGAAGCATCAATGTTTTGTCTTATTTGAATTAATGATTTAGTGTTGATTAAAATAGTTATATTTTAGGTGATCAATGAGGATATCGACAGTTTAATTGTGTGTCTTTATGTGTCGTATTTGCGGACAAGTGTACGCTTACGATTGCTTGACTTTCAGGTGTACGCTTACGATTAGTTTGATTTAATGACAGTTACGTAATTTACGTTGGCTATTTTGACACTTAGTGATTTGTTAACAGCTCACAAGTGTATATATAGATTTGAGCTTCATTAGAATATTAATCAATGCTGGTTAGTAAAGTGGGGACCGAAGATGTAGACTTTTAGGGTTGTCGATTAGGTCATGCACTTTGAATGATATAATGATTATTTAATTATACTTTGATTATACTTTTGTTTATGTGAAATGCATTTGTCTTTATTATTTATTTATGTTGTTTTATATATGTTTGATATGCATTGTTTATGCATTTGTCCTAGGGTTTGTTTTTGTCGATTATTCCATCAAACCTTAGATGATGTCATAGGGTTTATTTATGTTGATTATTCCATGAAACCCTAAATGTTGTTGTATGTTCAATGGAGGATGCATTTCAAATGATTGTTCGTCGACCTATTTTTGCTTAGCTTTTTGCATGATAGTTTGGGTCGCTTGTGTTGTTCTTTGGTCTAAAATAGACCGCAGAAGCGACCCAAACTATCATGCAAAAAGCTAAGCAAAAATAGGTCGACGAACAATCATTTGAAATGCATCCTCCATTGAACATACAACAACATTTAGGGTTTCATGGAATAATCAACATAAATAAACCCTATGACATCATCTAAGGTTTGATGGAATAATCGACAAAAACAAACCCTAGGACAAATGCATAAACAATGCATATCAAACATATATAAAACAACATAAATAAATAATAAAGACAAATGCATTTCACATAAACAAAAGTATAATCAAAGTATAATTAAATAATCATTATATCATTCAAAGTGCATGACCTAATCGACAACCCTAAAAGTCTACATCTTCGGTCCCCACTTTACTAACCAGCATTGATTATTTTCCTAATGAAGCTCAAATCTATATATACACTTGTGAGCTGTTAACAAATCACTAAGTGTCAAAATAACTAACATACATTACATAACTGTCATTTAGTCCTATTTAACCATAATATACCATCACTAAGAATAAATTAATCTTAAGCGTACACCTGAAAGCCTAGCAATCGTAAGCGTACACTTGTCTGCATAAACGACAAATAAAGACACACAAATTAAACTGTCGAAAACCCTAATTGATCACTTAAATAACAAATGTCATAATCAATACTAATTAATAATACACATAAGACAAAACAATGTTGTATCAAATATTTACACGGACGCGTCCGCAAAATACGCGTCATAAGCGACAACTTGCTTAGTCATCTGTCGATAAGTCCACGTAGTGAACCGACATCGCATATGTACGGTCCACTAGATAATGCGTCATAAAAACAATGTGGTCCCTTGGAAATATCGGCGGACGCCATCCGCCTTCCACGTGTACCACGAATCACTTGGCAAGCAATCCGGAACGTCCAAAAATAAATATCGTGTGATTGACGCGATTTCGTGTCACCACTACATAGAAAATCTCGGCGGACTATATCCGCCGTCCGTCACTCTTAATCGGCACCCTTGGTGTCGCGCCGCGTGGTCATAAGAAAAATCCACTTGTCGAAACCTCGTCAAGCTATCCAAATTAGTCCGTACCGTTACTACGTAATTTGCCGTACATCTCACGTGTCAAATACGACGCTCCGTACCGGCGGCGTCACATTTAATAAATGCGGTCTGTCGCATTATGTTTCGTATGGCGGCCGTACTTTTTCAAACACTTCGAATATTTCAAATCGGATCGCTTCGCGATCCGCCGTCCATTGTTCAGCGCATTTCGCTCCACTCAATTAGTTAATTAATTTACTCGTGCAATAAACCCCCAATCCGCAAATCCGTTCAAACCTCCACATTAACTCCGGTAATTACGTAAGCAAGCAAATACACGCACGCATATGCGAAACTGAATCTTCCAAAAACAACACTCCCCCGAAGATTTAGTTTCGTAAATCCATGACGCCACGTCATCATCTGTCACACTCCATAGATTTACATCATCAGCTGTCACTACTGTCACCTTCTGCTGTCTCCTCCATCTGAATCCGCCAAATTGCCTCCGCCAAAATTTTCACTTGTTCCACCATCGCTTCCGCTGCCTTCATATGCCTTCCAAGTTTCATAATACATAATATATATTTTCATTTTCCGATTACAACAAAATTTTATCTTTTCTCAACAATATCTAAATCTGAATCTACTTCTCACAATTCTGTCACAAATCAACTAAGAATTAAAACCAAACGATCACACTAATAATATATCCCAACTCAAAATTTATACCTCAACCATATCAAATCTAGATTTCAAAATTTTTCTTTTCTTTTCCATTTAATAATCTGATCCCAAAATTTCCCATTAAAAATACACTTAACAAATAGTATTTTCCCAAAAATTCTAATAATATCACATTTCCCAAAAATTCCCAACAACTCAAAATCTACATTACAAATCCAATTTTCAACAATCATCGATCCACAAAATTTGGATCTCTCCACCACATGTCAAAACTCCACCTTTCGGATCTCTCTCCCCCAAACGTCGAAATTCCACCTTCCACATTTCTCCATCAAACGAATATGTATTTTCCAAAAATAAAATATCATTTCTCATAATTAATCATTTTCATTGAGGGTAGACATTTCGGCACTGTCACTAAGTTAACCCTTGGGGCGATGCAAGATTAAACTCGGCACATACCAACACTATGATAAGGCCGATCTCATGGGTACACAGACACCATTACTGCAATACAACCAGCAAGAACAAAATTAACCCGCTACAATGCATGTGACACAAACCTACATCGACTTAACCTAACATATGATAGATGGGGCGTGGGCCCATAACCTGTTGTTCTTTGGTCTAAAATAGACCGCAGAAGCGACCCAAACTATCATGCAAAAAGCTAAGCAAAAATAGGTCGACGAACAATCATTTGAAATGCATCCTCCATTGAACATACAACAACATTTAGGGTTTCATGGAATAATCAACATAAATAAACCCTATGACATCATCTAAGGTTTGATGGAATAATCGACAAAAACAAACCCTAGGACAAATGCATAAACAATGCATATCAAACATATATAAAACAACATAAATAAATAATAAAGACAAATGCATTTCACATAAACAAAAGTATAATCAAAGTATAATTAAATAATCATTATATCATTCAAAGTGCATGACCTAATCGACAACCCTAAAAGTCTACATCTTCGGTCCCCACTTTACTAACCAGCATTGATTATTTTCCTAATGAAGCTCAAATCTATATATACACTTGTGAGCTGTTAACAAATCACTAAGTGTCAAAATAACTAACATACATTACATAACTGTCATTTAGTCCTATTTAACCATAATATACCATCACTAAGAATAAATTAATCTTAAGCGTACACCTGAAAGCCTAGCAATCGTAAGCGTACACTTGTCTGCATAAACGACAAATAAAGACACACAAATTAAACTGTCGAAAACCCTAATTGATCACTTAAATAACAAATGTCATAATCAATACTAATTAATAATACACATAAGACAAAACAATGTTGTATCAAATATTTACACGGACGCGTCCGCAAAATACGCGTCATAAGCGACAACTTGCTTAGTCATTTGTCGATAAGTCCACGTAGTGAACCGACATCGCATATGTACGGTCCACTAGATAATGCGTCATAAAAACAATGTGGTCCCTTGGAAATATCGGCGGACGCCATCCGCCTTCCACGTGTACCACGAATCACTTGGCAAGCAATCCGGAACGTCCAAAAATAAATATCGTGTGATTGACGCGATTTCGTGTCACCACTACATAGAAAATCTCGGCGGACTATATCCGCCGTCCGTCACTCTTAATCGGCACCCTTGGTGTCGCGCCGCGTGGTCATAAGAAAAATCCACTTGTCGAAACCTCGTCAAGCTATCCAAATTAGTCCGTACCGTTACTACGTAATTTGCCGTACATCTCACGTGTCAAATACGACGCTCCGTACCGGCGGCGTCACATTTAATAAATGCGGTCTGTCGCATTATGTTTCGTATGGCGGCCGTACTTTTTCAAACACTTCGAATATTTCAAATCGGATCGCTTCGCGATCCGCCGTCCATTGTTCAGCGCATTTCGCTCCACTCAATTAGTTAATTAATTTACTCGTGCAATAAACCCCCAATCCGCAAATCCGTTCAAACCTCCACATTAACTCCGGTAATTACGTAAGCAAGCAAATACACGCACGCATATGCGAAACTGAATCTTCCAAAAACAACACTCCCCCGAAGATTTAGTTTCGTAAATCCATGACGCCACGTCATCATCTGTCACACTCCATAGATTTACATCATCAGCTGTCACTACTGTCACCTTCTGCTGTCTCCTCCATCTGAATCCGCCAAATTGCCTCCGCCAAAATTTTCACTTGTTCCACCATCGCTTCCGCTGCCTTCATATGCCTTCCAAGTTTCATAATACATAATATATATTTTCATTTTCCGATTACAACAAAATTTTATCTTTTCTCAACAATATCTAAATCTGAATCTACTTCTCACAATTCTGTCACAAATCAACTAAGAATTAAAACCAAACGATCACACTAATAATATATCCCAACTCAAAATTTATACCTCAACCATATCAAATCTAGATTTCAAAATTTTTCTTTTCTTTTCCATTTAATAATCTGATCCCAAAATTTCCCATTAAAAATACACTTAACAAATAGTATTTTCCCAAAAATTCTAATAATATCACATTTCCCAAAAATTCCCAACAACTCAAAATCTACATTACAAATCCAATTTTCAACAATCATCGATCCACAAAATTTGGATCTCTCCACCACATGTCAAAACTCCACCTTTCGGATCTCTCTCCCCCAAACGTCGAAATTCCACCTTCCACATTTCTCCATCAAACGAATATGTATTTTCCAAAAATAAAATATCATTTCTCATAATTAATCATTTTCATTGAGGGTAGACATTTCGGCACTGTCACTAAGTTAACCCTTGGGGCGATGCAAGATTAAACTCGGCACATACCAACACTATGATAAGGCCGATCTCATGGGTACACAGACACCATTACTGCAATACAACCAGCAAGAACAAAATTAACCCGCTACAATGCATGTGACACAAACCTACATCGACTTAACCTAACATATGATAGATGGGGCGTGGGCCCATAACCTGTTGTTCTTTGGTCTAAAATAGACCGCAGAAGCGACCCAAACTATCATGCAAAAAGCTAAGCAAAAATAGGTCGACGAACAATCATTTGAAATGCATCCTCCATTGAACATACAACAACATTTAGGGTTTCATGGAATAATCAACATAAATAAACCCTATGACATCATCTAAGGTTTGATGGAATAATCGACAAAAACAAACCCTAGGACAAATGCATAAACAATGCATATCAAACATATATAAAACAACATAAATAAATAATAAAGACAAATGCATTTCACATAAACAAAAGTATAATCAAAGTATAATTAAATAATCATTATATCATTCAAAGTGCATGACCTAATCGACAACCCTAAAAGTCTACATCTTCGGTCCCCACTTTACTAACCAGCATTGATTATTTTCCTAATGAAGCTCAAATCTATATATACACTTGTGAGCTGTTAACAAATCACTAAGTGTCAAAATAACTAACATACATTACATAACTGTCATTTAGTCCTATTTAACCATAATATACCATCACTAAGAATAAATTAATCTTAAGCGTACACCTGAAAGCCTAGCAATCGTAAGCGTACACTTGTCTGCATAAACGACAAATAAAGACACACAAATTAAACTGTCGAAAACCCTAATTGATCACTTAAATAACAAATGTCATAATCAATACTAATTAATAATACACATAAGACAAAACAATGTTGTATCAAATATTTACACGGACGCGTCCGCAAAATACGCGTCATAAGCGACAACTTGCTTAGTCATTTGTCGATAAGTCCACGTAGTGAACCGACATCGCATATGTACGGTCCACTAGATAATGCGTCATAAAAACAATGTGGTCCCTTGGAAATATCGGCGGACGCCATCCGCCTTCCACGTGTACCACGAATCACTTGGCAAGCAATCCGGAACGTCCAAAAATAAATATCGTGTGATTGACGCGATTTCGTGTCACCACTACATAGAAAATCTCGGCGGACTATATCCGCCGTCCGTCACTCTTAATCGGCACCCTTGGTGTCGCGCCGCGTGGTCATAAGAAAAATCCACTTGTCGAAACCTCGTCAAGCTATCCAAATTAGTCCGTACCGTTACTACGTAATTTGCCGTACATCTCACGTGTCAAATACGACGCTCCGTACCGGCGGCGTCACATTTAATAAATGCGGTCTGTCGCATTATGTTTCGTATGGCGGCCGTACTTTTTCAAACACTTCGAATATTTCAAATCGGATCGCTTCGCGATCCGCCGTCCATTGTTCAGCGCATTTCGCTCCACTCAATTAGTTAATTAATTTACTCGTGCAATAAACCCCCAATCCGCAAATCCGTTCAAACCTCCACATTAACTCCGGTAATTACGTAAGCAAGCAAATACACGCACGCATATGCGAAACTGAATCTTCCAAAAACAACAGCTTCTGCGGTCTATTTTAGACCAAAGAACAACAGTAGCTAGTAGATTGCGTACGACTGGTATGCCTCCGTATACTCAGTAATGAGCTCGTGTATATTTGTAGGACTTAGTCATTTTTAGTCTTAGGAACTTTTCTGGACCAAAACTGTTTATGGTGATTTTTGGTAATTTTATCTGAGGATTGCTCTCAGATCTGCTGGCAAAATTATGTGAAATTTTGCATGTATGTTCCTCCTTGTATTGTTTACATTGCCACAGATTTTCAGGCCTATTGTGTGTCTGGTCTGTGTTTTAATTCATTGTGAAGTTGGTCGGTTTTATCAAAGTTCTGGCAGACTGTTTTTCTGCAACTTTGACTAGATGATGTGATCACTCTGTATATTATTTTTGTCTGAAATTTTGTAAGGTTATTCTATAGCCTAGAAACTACTTGTGATCGTAGTTTCAGCTTGTTTTGCTATTTCTGTAGAATTCTGTGTTGATTCAAAGTAGGCTGTTTTTGGGTAGTCTGTGCTTCCGAGGGTAAATCCATGGCTGAAAATGGCTATGGACAGCAAAAAGTACATTGTGTGTAACTTGCGAACAAATTTTCCTCAGGCTGATTATTGCTTACGTACTACATTTTTCATCAGTATTTGTTTTTCTCAGGTGATGAGTGCACAAACAATGCAAAGTCAGTTGCTACAACTGTACAGGCTTTTGTTAATGTTTTTCCTTGCAGCATAAGACATCAGAATTAAAGTTCATACATGAGATTTTAAAAGCGATTTCACCTCTATTGCACACCAGTGTGCAGATCTTACACCAGGACTCTTACACTACGGTGACCCGTCACTTTTCCTCTAATTTTATTTAGTGCTTTTTTGGCCGAAAACCATAAATGTACCGTTTAAATCACTTTTCCAGTAAGTGGCCCTAATGAAGCCAGTCAGTGTAGTCAACTCTGATTGTGATAACAATCATCCTTGAAAGCAATGGACCAATTTGGCACATTTTCGGCCCCTTAACACTACTTTTTATTTTCATGACACACATTTGACAGCCTGACATCTATAACATACTGACTAAAATACAATAAATAACATGAAAAAGACCTAAATTATAATTATTAACATGAAAATAAACCCCGCCATATATTTGATAGCCTAGTAGCGATCCATGGTGTAGTTCTTAACACTACAACACCTGTACCAAAAAACCTTACATGAACGATGGATATCCAAAAATCGCCAATAACATCTTATTGTCAAGGCTGTCAATACATTTGACTGTCAAGTTCAGCAACATCATATTTTCAACTGTCGTATATATATCTGATCAGTACAGCTTTTAAGTCTTGGAGGGACAATCATCTTTTCTACAACCATTCTCCTTTCCTGTATAACTTCTGACAAAAGCGACCGTCAAATGCAGTCAACACAGGACACATGACAAAAGTATGGAGTCTTGGGAAGAATTAACTGTGAAATTATCTTCACAAACACAACAAAAAGCAAACAACATGAATCCAACACAGTACAGAAAGTCATCTGACATACTCCCAGAGTCCTACATGCACCAAATTCTGAATAGTTTAACAACGAAGAGAAACAGTCAAAATAAAAAGACCAAAAACAGTGATTTCTGGACCTTAGTAAAATTCGAAGGTACCACAAAACGAACACTGACAGATTTGGTTCTGCTTGGATACTTATTTGCTTTGTCGTCAACACCTTAAAAATGTCAAAAATCATACACATACTTTCACTAAGCTCTCATTTTCTCTGCACCTACAAACTATAAATTTTGTTACTAGTAAAATACTCTTAACTACTATTTGAGTTAGACCGTCCACCGTCCAAACTCCCCTCCAGCATTGGGAGTCCCCAGTTTATGATCAAAAAACTGCCACCCAATAGAGGTTGACCTTATTCGATTGTGATAATTTCTTCTGTAAACTAAAAAAATTACTCCTGCATGTCTCCATTTTACAGTGATCTATATTTCCTGACTCCATGGGTGAATTGAGCAAAATCCAAAGCAAAAATTATGTTTGTTAAGATGAACACACAGTGCTCTTCATTACAACTCTTTTTAAATGTGTCAGTCTCTTTTGAGTGACCCCATTAGACAAGTAGGACTGCATTTATACAACCGTCATTCTCAGGGTTGTTTGTTACTTGCGCATATTTTCCTGCGCGCCGCAATGCCTCAAACCAATTAGAAACTTGACATCAACATCAACGGCAACAATAACAATAAAATAAAAACAGCAACAGTGACAGTACCAGTAACAACAACAGTAACGTAGCAATAACATTAACAACAACAGTAACAGTAAAATAACAATAGCAATATCAATAGCTGAATACAACAACATGACAATACAACAATGCACGAAATGACAATGAGACAACATAAAATAAAACAATGTAACAAAACCAATAAAATGACATAAACCCAAAAAAAGGAAAAAAAGAAAACAATGACAACGACAACAACAAAAAAAAGAAACAGTTCGCTTACCCCAAACCACTTTTCCTGCTGGTGTCACAAGCCCAAGTTCACTAACATTCACCTGCAGCCATGGAAAACGCCAAAATCCATCAACGCCTCAAATTGGCACTTATAAAAAATACTGACAAAAACATGAGCATTTGTTCCCTCTGAGCTGAGAACATACAGCTGAGAAGTACATTTTGCGCAATGGTTCATATAGAAAAAGTGTACACCAAAAGTAGAAGTTCCAGCTGGCTACATCTTTAACAGAAAAGAAAAAAAGAAGGGAGGGATGGGCGGGGAGCCTAAAAGTTTACTTCGATAATGGTTCCCTTGGTGATGACACCCATTGACGAGTACATGGTCCCATTAGGGTTTTTTTTCACACCGATGATTTCCAAATTAAACGTACATTTGAGTTCAGGATGTGTCACATGTGCCTGCAATATTCCAAGGAATGTTTTCAAACAATGTTTTCGACCTCAGAGTAACATTCAAAATAATAAACCTTGAGGTAAAGATGAAAAAGAAACAAAGTAGCAAAAGGAAAGAACAAGTAAACGAGTAAAATTGATCAAACAAGGAGCATCAAAAGGCCAAGGCAAAAGGACTACCTTCGTAAAACGCAAAGCCATGGGACGAATAAAACGTTCATATTTAGGAGGCTTACGAGTGAAGCCCGGGCCTACAAAAGTCACTTTAGTCACAAGCCTTTTCCATTGCTTCGCTGCAAAATACACACACAATAATTAGCGTTAGTAACACAACCAATCAGAAAATCCTACACGAGAGGGAAAAATCGGACAAAAGACATGGAGCTCACTTTTCCGTTTCCCAGACCGTACAACTCGGAACATCTCATCCTCGGCAATTGGTCGAACCTACAAACCAAACAATTCCCAGTTAACTTTAAAGGTAAGATTTGGGTCAGCTCAAGTTTCCACAAAAACACAGAAACACCTCCTTTAAAAGACACTTGAAATACAGACTACAAAGCAGTTCGAATCCAGAGCTGAAATAATTCACGACCAGTTCTTCATGGAAAATATCATAGACTGCAGTAGATATTGCCTCAAAATACAAATCCCATGAGTTAACAAAACCTCGCCTTTAATAAGACAGTTGATTGAGCTATAACTCTCTTAAATCCAGTGAGCAAAGTCTATGCCCTATCACTGTTAGAAAACCATTCGGTATAAACTCATTTTGACATACTTCTTGCATCAATACTTATTCATGGTCCATGAAGCAAAAAGATCCTAAAAAATATTAAGTTTCAAGAGCAAATGATACAGAATTTTTTGGGACAAGCCTACAAAGCCCAACTAGACTCTACATCATCCATTGTAATTAAAATGGACCATTCGTATTTTGAGTGCCAGCTTTTTATGGGCATAAATATGGTTATTCTGAACCACAATAATTACAAGCAAAAATAAAAAAAATGAACAAAATATGAATCAGCACGAATCATACTTATTTTCTTACCATACTTTTATTTTGCCACTAGTAATTACAATGATCAGTGTAACCAGTGAAGTTTTTCCAAGTAAACTCTTACATCCAACTAGAAATAAAGAGGAGATCCTGAGTAATGTCCTGATTCTCTGAAACTGTTTGGTTGCTGAAAAGGGTTTACCTTTGGTAAGGGCACCTCCCACTTGCCAGCCTTCTCCTTTCGTTTCTGCTTAATAGTGTTGCTAAGAACCTATTCAAGAACCACCACAAACAAACTGCATATCAGTACCAGTCATAGAACATAAAAATTCATGGACTGCCAAACCAGCTTATGTTGTTTTCGAATATAAGATGTTCTTGAAAAGAAGAAGAAGTTGAAAATAAGTTGTTAATAAAAATAGGTTGATCTTTTGAAAATAGGCTTACTGTCCAATGGACATGAGTAGCCTCTTACAAACACAAACCCATGGCTAAATTCACAACATTGAGTTTACACATACTACTTTCCCACTGCACTCCACCTGAGTACCAAATTTCCAAGAAAGCGTAAAAGGCTCCAAATTAAGGTCATGCAAAGATGGTAGCTCAAGTAAGTCATCAAAACACATGCCAATAATTGTTTCTACAGGTTTAACACACGTCCTTGACCAATTTAATGAAACTACGGAGAAAAGTTGAAAATATCTGCCAGACACAGGATATCTTAATTTTGTTTTTGACAATGCCACGAGTGTGTTTTTATTGTTCAAACCTGTCCGCCGCTACCTACCACTCGAGGGAATGGAATGAAACACTTTTCATCACTATTCAAGTCAAGATACTAAATCAGCCGTTGTTTTTCTTTCCCAAAACAACAAATTAGAGTTAATGACAGCAAGTAGAAAATCCGCCGCACATCATCCCACCTTAGGTTCATATTATTGATACTATTTCTCCGCATTAATACTAATAATGCTTTAACTCAAAAATTGATGAACTTAGTAGTGTGTTCCTGAAGGAACCATATCACTCTATTACTCGTCTTAAGCAAGGAAACACAGACACAGCACCACATACTATTACACAAACGTAAATCTACACCCTGAGGAACTATAAATTTCACAAAGATATTAACATGCGCACCGTTTTAGTGTTATTGATACTGGATGCAACAATTTAAGGCCCCTTAAATGAAATGGGTTTACGAATGTAGAAATTAGCATTATTTATGCTCTTTTGTGGTTGAAGGAAAAAAAGAAAAAAGCAGCACTGATTAGTGCTATTAACCCTAACAACCAATCACGGTGTACTCACGTTAAGTTTCTGCAGAAGTAGAAGTGTTGTATCATCATGTAAATTCAAAAAATGAAAAAACTCATGCTTTGCTATCAGACAAAAAGAGTCAACAAAATTAAGCCCACCTTTGCCCGAGCCGTAGCCTCACGCTCCAGCAAATATGCTGGTACCGCTCCCTCCTCCACTTTATCGTCAACTTTATGACGATTGTTTCGTTCGCTATGCATAGCAAGCCTGTAAAGACATCAATTGGTGAAAATAAGTGAGTTTCAGTGAGACCAACTAAATTATTCCCGAGGAAACATTATCTTTGAGGTCAAATTCGACTAGTTTCGGTGTTTCATGCTACCCCAATCCTATCCTACAGATATCAAAGCCATAACATTTAAAATGTCATATGAATGAGAGGAACCTGAGTTCTTCAAACCCAGGAGGTTGGAGGAAAGGAGAAAAAAACAAAAAAGAGAACTCACGTTTTCTTAAGAGTCGCCTTTTCTGCATAGCGCTTCTTAGCAAACAGCTTTGCTTTAAGACCTAATACCTGCAAAGAAACTCCCCCAGAAATACATAATTTAGGTCATCATTATAGAAGCCATTGAGAAATTTCTTGTGCATAATTCTATGGAATTTTATGCACAACAATTGCCCAGATATGTTTAAAGATAGTAAAAGCACCAGCAAACAGAGTTGCCTGACAATAACATACGAAAAAAAAACAAGTTACACACAGAAATTGCCTCAGAAAAAAGATACTTCCACAATTACAAAATTAGGGTCGTAGCCACTATATGGAGAGCTTCCAAGACTACAGGACAGAAGTACCTTTTGAGCATAAGACGAGCGCTTGTGGACTTCTCGAGCTTCTTTTTTCCGCTTCTTCTCAAAGAAATCCAAACGGTATCCATGGCGCTTCTGATGTAGGTCGATATGATCACCTTGAGGCTGAAGAGAAGCACAAAAGGAAATAAAAAAGGATAAGAAAATTAAGCCAGAAGACTTACCTTTATTAACATCCTGGAGAAAACATATTTCTTGGCAAATAAGATACACTAACAGCATCTATAGACTGAAATTTGGAGAAAGAAAACTCACCATGGTGGCGACTTCGCCTGAATCACCTGTTGTAACTCAGTACAATTTCTTTTTCTTTTTCTTTCTCAATTCCTTTTTCTTTAACACAAATCAGGGTTCTGCTCTAGGAGGAGAGAGAAAAAAGGTGACTGCATAAATTCCTGGCAACTTCCTGAGCACTTTTTGGAAGTATTTGCACTGCATGCACTGTATATACTGCTAGAGCAGCTTTTACACATGGACTCCTAAACCCCAGTTCTATGTAGCTGCCAACCTTTCTTTAGAAGGCTGACATTCCTATGCTCCAATACGGTACGGTATCGTACCGCATGTGGATGTTTTGTCGCAGAGCGACAATTCTGCATTTATGCAGTACGGAAATGAGGATCCTCCAGTTGCTGCTGACGTTGTATGTGACCTACATAGACGCTCGCGGGCAACAATAAAAGACAAGCTTTCGTCGCCGTTTCGGTCAGTCGGACGGTCCGGCCGGAACACCGTAAACTGTGACCAAAGAAAGCTTAAAGATATCGTGTGCGCTTCAATGTATCATACAATGCTTCAATGTAGCGTATCGAACCAAGTTCCAGAATTACAGTAGGTCAGAGGTCGCAAACGGTCAACCGAAACCGTGACCGACCGTTAACCGACCGCCCGCGCCGGATCCGGAACGGATTCGGTTGCCAAATTTTGAGGGCCGGGCGGTTGCGGTCGGTTGATTCACCAGAAAAAGAAAAACGGTCGGTTACGGTCGGTCAATCAAAAAACCAAAAAAAATGAAAATTTTGTACTGTCCATACAATCCAACATTATTGTACTTTGTACTCTTTGGTAT
Organism: Zygnema cylindricum; assembly: GCA_037447655.1. Taxonomy (NCBI): domain Eukaryota; kingdom Viridiplantae; phylum Streptophyta; class Zygnematophyceae; order Zygnematales; family Zygnemataceae; genus Zygnema; species Zygnema cylindricum. The sequence goes on from JBBHKE010002304.1 coordinate 110,938, forward strand.
CGTGGAAGTACGTGACATCATGATTAGCGTCGCAAATCTGAAACGGTATGAACACTATTTTTTTCGCAAATCTTAGGGAACGCGACAAAGCGTCGCAAATCTGACACGCTACTGTAGTAACACTTCATTTCGCAATCTTAGGGAACGCGACAAAGCGTCGCAAATCTGACACGGTACACCGCGAATAGTTATTAGACTATAGACATTATTAGAGTAAAGAAAAAAATAGCGTCATTCATTCAAATTTAGTGTCAGGAGACGTGGCAGATTATGGTCCATGTCCTTAAATAGTGTAATTTGTTCTATTTAAGGTATCAATGTCAAAATTTTGGGGTGCCGATATAGAGTACATAAGGCTAATAACGATTCACGATGTAGTACAGTATTCATTTCGCAAATCTTAGGGAGCGCGACAAAGCGTCGCAAATTTGACACGTTAGTAAACACTATTCATTTCGCAAATCTAAGGGAACGCGACAAATCGCAATTATTGGCTTATTCATACATCGTACATTAGATAATTTTGTACTCTTTCGGTTACGGGAGCGCACGGTTAGTCGCGAGAAATCGAGTTTCGGTTAACTTTTATTTTCGTAAACGCCGGTCGGTTAACGGTTAACAATTTTGGAGCGTGACATAACCCGGTCGGGCGTCGGTTACTCAGATTTTGGAAAAAAAAAAACGGTCGCTTTCGGTTATGTAAAATTTTGACTTTTGCGACCTCTGCAGTAGGTCCATTTTTCTTCGTAATTGCCGGCTTTACCATATCGTGCAAGTACCAGTTCTGCTTTTGCATCTGGGAAGGTTTCCGCTTTCCACGGTTAAAGAAAATCGCGTGGAAGGAGATGGTCGCCAATTTCATCCACTCCTTGGGAGTCAACCACCTCAAATTGCCCATTCAATGATTTTTTATGCAGCTACCGTATCTTTCGTACGCTATACCGTAAAAGTCGCACTCTCCCTGCAGTCCTGCACGTTCGCTCTTTGCATTAATTGCATCGTTCGCATGAACGCCTTTTTCCAGGTGTGCGAAGGAATCCACAGCATTACCCAAATCGGCACACTATTTGCCACGCCAAGCTCTGACACAATTTGAAGACCTGCGCATACCACAACATGCACCCTAATTAGCAGCGATATTCGTACCATCGTACACTTCAAATACCATGCACATCAAACTTGTAATTGGACTAAATTGCACGATCAATGCCAAACGGGACACGCATGCAGAGATGACGGCTGGATGACGTTGCCGGCTGTTCAACCTTTATTGTGACGGCTTGACCCTAAAACGGTGTGCGCGCAGTTTTCTCCTTTCAAAAAAGTTACGCTGGTACATACTACATAGCAGAAACTGCGACACATGGATCTTCGATGCATCACATCCTCTGGCTGCTCCGTCAGAAGAGGCACGTGTGATTGTGGGCCCACAGTTGGCGGGGTTCTAAATTACTTCTCTTCCTTACTGTAGACCTCTCGCTCTCAGTTTCACAACTTTCCTTCCCTCGTCCTCTCCTCTTCTCTACAACCTGCTCTCCTTCTTCCTGTCCTCCTGCCTTCTTCCTCTCCTTCTCCCTCTTCCTCTCCCTCTCCCTCTCCCTCTTCTTCTCCCTCTCCTTCTCCCTCTCCTTCTCCCTCTCCCTCTCCCTCTCCTTCTCCCTTCCTCTCCCTCTCTCTGTCCCTCGATTTTCCTGTACTCTTTTGTCATCTAGTTGTTAACTTTCATCTTCCGAGGAGCCAGTCCACCATGACGGCGACCCCGGCATCCGCCAACCCCCATGGTCAGCTTGACGCTCAGATAGCTCAGCTGAACGAGTGCAAGCCTCTCTCAGAAGCAGAGGTATGTACTCTTTGTGACGCTGGACACTTAGCAAGAACATATGCTATAAACTGTGCAACAGCACAGTAGCTTACTTACCTCCTTAATTTTTTCTTTCTGTCCTTCTTATCCCGGCTACTTGCAAGCAATTGGAGCGCATCTTTGTGCTCAGATGGTGGTCCAATACATTTTATCAGTTGCATGTCATGTAGGAAGGTCGTAGTATGTACTGGTTAAGTGTCGAATAGTTAGGGTTACCCCCCCCTTTTCAAAAGTTGGTAGAATAAGCTTTCAGCCGTGACTATTTGCAGGTAAGAGCGCTGTGCGACAAAGCAAGGGAAATTTTGATGGAGGAGAACAATGTTCAGGTATGGAACTTCCTTCCAAATTACTATCTGACATCTGAAGCATTAGTTTACATTTTTGCTAGGTCTTCTAAAGGATTTAACTATGAGTTGAATTAAATAGATTATCTGAACTCCTGTATGCTATATTTTTTTGTGTCACTGATTTTGTTCGCATTAGGTTTAATTCAACAACTGACAAGAATTTTCTGCGCATGTTTCCAGCGTGTAAAATGTCCCGTGACAATATGTGGAGATATTCACGGACAATTTCACGATCTCGCAGAACTTTTTCGCATAGGAGGAAAGGTGAGATCGTGCATTGTTTATTGCCTTTCGGTTTATATTGATTATCATCAATATAAAGGCTGGTGGCATTCAAGATACTTTTCTACACATTTTTCCGGTCAGCTTGGATCAAGTCACGTTATTCACTCACTAATTGACAAGTTGCTGAAGTTACTATCTCCGTTTTGCAGTCACCGGACACAAACTACCTTTTCATGGGTGATTACGTGGACAGAGGCTACTACTCTGTGGAAACTGCCACTGTGAGTCTTTCAGTTTCTGCTTAATGATGTCGATGTTTTCATTTCCTCATTCCCCATTCCCTATTCTGGTTCATAATGTGAATTGATCATAATCTGAAAAAATTATTCAAATTAGGATCCCCAAAATGTCCAGTAGTCTTTAAACAGTGAAATTGTCCAATGGGGAGGGATGTTAGGTGAAAGGGATATTGTTGTATATTCCAGGCCCCACAACGATCATCTGTTTAGATCTGAATAGTTTTCTCCGTCGAATTATATGTTGAATGCCTAATGTCGGGAGAGTTTCAATAATGGCTGATGAGCTGGATGAACTTACGTGGGTTTTGCAGCTGTTAGTTGCTCTTAAAGTTCGGTACCCTGATCGAATTACTATTCTCCGTGGCAACCATGAAAGCAGACAGGTGAGAGACTTATTTCTATATTCAAAGGTGTGCACTGGTGCTTACAATTATTGTTGGATGACAGTGTATACATATCTTAACAGAAGAACAACAATATGAGATGATTTCGCTTCTCTTTGACTGCTGGTCAGTTTGTTTCCTTCTCGCTGCTTGTTTTTGTTATTATAGGATGTATCCCCTTGCTTCTCTTGTGAAGGAAACTATGGGGCTGATGTCAGAGAGACTGGTTTCATGAAAACTGACTTTGTTGGGTTTACATGGAGCAGATCACTCAAGTGTACGGATTTTACGACGAGTGTTTGCGAAAGTATGATAATCTTCCCAATTTTATTTTATTTTGCAAGTTGCCATTTGCATTAGCTTAAAATCTTTGCTTTTGAGAGCTCTTGGATTTGGCAATTGGAATGACTTATGTCTCTTTTGAGCAGGTATGGTAACGCAAACGTTTGGAAGATCTTCACAGATTTGTTTGATTACTTTCCTCTGACAGCGCTGGTCAGTCTGCCTTGCCATCTATTTTTGCCTCTGTTTAATAGGATGTGCTGCTAGTAGGTCAGATTGTGCTATTAGTATGCCTTTTTGTTACCTCAAACAGGGAATTGGGAGGTGATGTCAGTGTTGAGTTTGCAGATTCATTGATTAGGTAGATTGTAATTTGCTCCATCTGTATTTGTTGTTTTTTCAAGGACTGAAGCTGGTTGCTTTATTATTTGATGACCTCAAGCATGAAATTGCAAGTCGAGGATGTTCTTTTTTATATGCGTAATTCCTATGGATAGGTGTTAATAGTTGGCACTTATAGTGTAATTGAACCATACGTGAGTGCTGGTGTTACTGTCAGTAATCACAGTGATTGTACAGAAAAATGTTTAAATTGTGCAGTATTTTGTACGATTGCTGCAATTACTGGCCAGTAATCACGTTTGCATAACTACTCTATTAGTTTTAGCGCTAGTTTACAGTTTCATCTGTTCATGGGAAGTGCATGTGGGTGGTTGTTGCAGGTGGAGTCAGAAATTTTCTGCCTTCATGGTGGTTTGTCTCCTTCCATTGATTCTTTGGACCACATTCGTCAGTTAGATCGAGTCCAGGAGGTGCCGCATGAAGGGCCCATGTGTGACCTTTTGTGGTCGGATCCTGATGACCGTTGTGGATGGGGAATCTCTCCCCGTGGTGCCGGTTACACATTTGGTCAGGTGGGTCCTTCCATCTTTTTCATTATGAACTTGTTTTCTCTTAAAAACGAGTTAGCTTGACTTTTTATATCCTTATTTACTCAAGTTGAAGCACATTTGATTTCGATTACATCCCTCGACTGCTGGAGAAGTAGGGAACTGCCGGAGGTCAAGGTTTCAGCCTGATATGAGAGATTGGAGTGTGAATAAATCCATGAACGTTCAAGCTATATGAGTTTGTGGAGTAATCGAGATTTAGTGATCCTTGACAGGAACAAATCACCCTAGAATGTACCAAAGCATCTTAGATGTACATGAACGTTTTACGTATGAGAAATATGGTTCTGAAAGGTTTTCTTAGAAACTTTCTCGATTAACGACCTTGCTGTTCATTAGACTATCTTGTTTGTTCCCTGTGTCAAAAAAATAGCGGGAAGGCTTGTTTCTTTGCCAAAAGTCGTTTGTAAAATTGGAGCGTCCAAGAAAGACACTGTTCAGTTTCTGGTTAGTTAGGCTGCGAACATTCACAAAGATTCTTTGGCTAAGAAAAGTACGTTTGGTTCAGCTACTTTTTCCTTTTTTTCTGTTTAAACTTGTGATTACATGGTTCTTTGGTTGGGTTCTTTGGACCAACAGGATATTTCAGAGCAATTCAATCACAACAACAACTTGAAGCTGGTTGCTCGAGCTCATCAGCTGGTGATGGAAGGTTATAACTGGTGCCATGTGAGTCATTTCAAATGCCCTAAAACTAATGCTTAAAAGTGAAATGGCAGGTTATGTATATCTGCATTAATGCTTTCGACTAAAAACATTGTTTCTTTTTGTGCTTTTGTCTTTCTTTAATGCCATATTTTGTTTGGGTATGTTGGGTAATGGCCGCAGGATCACAAAGTGGTTACCATTTTCAGCGCTCCGAACTATTGCTATCGCTGTGGTGAGTTTTTTTTAATTAAACTACGTAATTTGTCAACATTCTTGACATATTCTTGTCAGATTCAGAAGTGTCCTACGTATATATTCATCGACATAAATGCCATCAGCCAAGATGCAGTTTGAGTCAAGACTATGTTGATGGTATAACAAATGTAGAAACTATTTTTGTTTTTTACAATCCTGTGGTATATCTTGTGGCTAATTACCTTATCTGAGGTTTGTGGCTGTAGGCAACATGGCGGCTATTTTGGAAGTTGACGACAACATGGGACATACCTTCATTCAGGTAAACAGATTGTTTCTAAATTTCTTTGATTGTCATAAAACGTTGAAAGGCTGGTTGATGCTTAGGCAGATTGTATGGTTCAACCTTCAGTCACTGTCCGTTCTTGCAGTTGAGTTCTCATGGAGATTTAACACCATCGGGAGAACAGAAAAATACTGTCTTGGCTTATGTTAGCATAATGACAGGATGTCTGGACTGTAAGACAAACATTAAACATACTTATGCTAAGTGTTTTTTATGGCGCTAAGTGTCACTTTACATTTCGGAAAATATGGGTGATTGCTGATTTATAATAGTCCCTTGGAAACTGTTTAAAAGTCTCACTAGGTTGACCCTGAAAGCTATGTAAAGTTCGTTTGGGTACACTCCTCTCTCCAACATACCTAATGGAGAAAGAAGACAGTCATTTTCGAAGGTAGATGGAAGGGCACTGTGGTCGTCGCATTTCGTTAGTCTTGTAACCGTCTCCACTTTTTACGCCACTAGATCTTAAGATGTAACGAACCCTAAATGAAATCTTGACAGTAATGAAAACTAATCTGCAGGTTTGGCTTATCAACAGTAAATACTGTCAACCACTGTGATGACCATGTTGCTGTTTTCACACCCTGACACATCATTCTTGTGCAGTTGCTTAGATCTCGGTTGACGTGTTGACTCTCTTTCAAGCACTTTTGCATTGCTTTGTACCTTCAAAAGTGCGAAAACAGTTGGAAATGGTTGCTCCGTGGTTGCTCCGTACTGTATTCGTAGTATACCATATAATACATGTATACTTTGGAGTGACCACATTTAGCGTTTGCAATTGTTTTCGCACATTCGAACTATGCATATTATTGCAGTTTGTGCACTTTGCATCGTATTTTTTTTTTCTTTTTTGAGGGTTTGCTGTTGAGGCTGAAAACCTGGTGTGCTTTTTGCTGTTCTTTGCATCTCATGTATATATTATTGGTTTTGTTTTTAGGAATTGCCATCGGGGCTGATATTGATTTCTGTGCACTGCAGTTTGAGCCTGCTCCTAGGCGGGGAGAGCCTGATGTGACGCGACGAACTCCAGATTACTTTCTTTGATAGGCTTATTTTAATGTTGTTGACAAAACAGCACAGAAGTAATGTCATGTGAATCTATAAAGGCTCCCTTACATGAAGAAATTGGCGATCGTGTATCTGTTTGGCATTTAGTCTCTGGAAGGCAGGTTTATATGCACAACGATGTTGCTTATCTTTATAGGCAAATCTGCATATGGGCAATTTACAAGATTGTCGTAGTGGAGGAAGGCACCCAAAATCTTTACGACAGAATTAGGGGTTTCGTCACTTGCATGCTGTGTATGTTTCTCTTTTGTACTCGACTTCTTTTTTTTGTTCCTATCTTGCAAAATTTCCCTTTACAAGTGGTTTCGAGCGTTGATCGCTACAGCTGTCGCAATTTGGAGTTATTATGCTTATGTTTTAGAAACTCACAAAGCTTATAAAGGGGCATTGCAGGATGAAGGGGCACACCACTTGTAGTTGTATATCGATTTTATACGTTTCATATGAATGTAATGTTTTCATGCTATAATGTGATCGCAGTCTTGCTGACATAGTAGACGTAGTTCACAAGGATAAGGTTTCACAGTGTCTCCTTGGCCGTCTAGGTTCTTAAGTGGGGCATATGGTCAATAGTTAGTTGCATTGTTGACATTTGCCCGATATTGAGATATTGCTTAGTATTGGCATGATGATTTTGTTATTTCCACCTAATTTATGTACAATTGATATTTTCTTTGTCATGTAGTAAATTGTCAAGCAATCGTTTTCAAAGTTGTCTGCTTATGAATGTGACTCGAGCAATATTGTGGATGGTTTTTTTCGTTGATCCTCTTTCAACCTTTATCGAAGGAAAATGGAAATTATAATATCATCCATACTGCTTGCGAAACGTTTAAATGTTACACACTATACAGAGCAATGTTTTGATGAATATACTGTGATGGATGATGGAAAAATACGGCCGAATTTGTTTGGAATTTATGATCATAAGAAGCATTTGTAGCAAGAAATAGCACTTGAACGCATCTTGTGGATTCCTTATCCATTATTAAGTTTGCTTTCTTCAATAGGCCATTCTTTTAGGGAATTGATCATGGCAGTGACTGTTTTGGTTGCACACAGTCACTTGCGTCATTTTGTCAAAAATTGGACGTTTGAAGTACAAATTGGTACAAGTAAGGTACCGTTGAGTCTAAATTTGACGGTCAATCGGTTGGACAGCTTTGACTTTCAAAATATTGTTTCAACCGCTTAAAATTTTGTCGCGCTTGCGAATGTCGACCGTTATAATAAAATTGGCAATTCACACGGCAGGCGAATGTTTACTTTTTGTCGTTACGTGACCTCCACGGTGAGAGCACGTTGGATATTAACTTAGCCGCAATATTGAAATTTAGTCGTGTAAGCGTTACATTGAACTTAGACGCAAATTGAAACGAAACCCTTTAAACTGAAGTATGTAAGTCTTGTACATAAATATCAAAACGCATGAAACGAAATTTCGATGTCAATGTAAGAATGTTGATTCGTAGATAGTGTGGCTCTATTTCGTCGCGCGTGACGACACACATTTTTTACATTTAATTTCAATTGATTTTTTTACACCGGTTCGTCTTATTATAGTGTACAAAGTTTATTTTGTTTGGTGCGTTTTAATATTTCGATATATTGAATATTTTGAAACAATATTTTGAAAGTCAAAGCTGTCCAACCGATTGACCGTCAAATTTAGACTCAACGGTACTTTACTTGTACCAACGTGTACTTCAAACGTACAATTTTTGACAAAATGACGTGAGTGACTGTGCGCAACCAAAACAGTCACTGCCATGATCAATTCCCTTCTTTTATTGCGATTCTTTTTTTTTTGTTTTTTTAGTCTAAAAAAGGTACATATTGGTTACAAGCAAAAGGCTACCAATACACAACACTTAGTACCTGTCTGGTTAGGGGAGGGGGAGGGAAAGGGAGAGGGAGACTGGCCTATGTATTGTTGGGGGGGAAAACGGGGGGAGGGAAGAGGGAGGGGGAGGAGGAAGAGGCAGCTGATTGCCTACTCCTGTTCTACAGTAATAACGACGACAAGCTGTAGAAAAAAAAACAGCTTACCGATAAGCTTTGGTACGTCATATTTTTGCCCCAAATCGATTATTAGACGGTTTTAGTTTCACTATCAGGGCAACCTGTTCGTAAGGCCTTGTGCGTGAGGTCAATTATTTGTCTACCTAAATGCGACCATTACCAATTTTTGGATGTATGACAAAAAACAGAATCAGCAGTCAAAAGTTTTCAAAACAAAAGCTCTTGAACCTACGGTCAGAATTGTAAAAAAAAATGGCTTCGATTGCAATACAAAAAAGTCTCCAGTCAACTTTCAATTAGAGTGAAAGTGAAAATAACAACACCTACAAACCTGCAAATTGGAAAGCCCTCCGTCCTCCTATCCTGGTACTGATAAGTAAAGTCTTAATCCGGGTTCTAAGGTCAAAAAGGCGACAAAAACCTAATCGAGCCCTAAGAATCAAAAATGAAACATGACGTCTCTAAACGGGAAAAAAAAAAAAAAAAAAAAAAAAACTTTCAGGAGAAGGAGATGACCAAAATCGAAGAACTCTTCTATGCTTCATTGCCACTGGACTTCAACAAAACGTCCATTCTTGATCCAGGCTGGTATTCCTCAGGTTCTCCTTTAGGCCAAAAAACTCGAGCACTTCGTTTTCCATGTAAACGAATCGTCGAATTTCCCGCGTCCACCTCAAGTAAAGTGCCTTCCCTTAAACCAACGGTGGGTAAAGCATTGTCTTCCTCATCCGTATATTGTCGAATTCGTTGTTCTCTATTTTCTTCCATACTTACAGTGAGGCCCAATTCTTGCATTTTTGCTTTTGGTTCAGGATCCTGCAAAAGGAAGACCCAATAAGGAATACCTAATAAGTCCGTCTACTGGTTTTCATCTATAATAACCTGTGAACAACTGATGCCAAATAATTAAGTTCAAAAAAAATATGCACATCCCTCTTTTCCGTTTCTCCGAAAACAACCATTTCGTAGAAACTTTCACAACTCCAGCCTGTGGAGTACTTTTCCATGCGACTCTTTTCGTGTGACACTGACAAGATCTCTCACCTGATAATGTGGACTGATGTTGAAAGGCACCAGTCCCAGGCCTTGGAAAGAAGGAATGGGGCAGATGGGCATGCATATGGAGGTGTGCACGGTGGCTCCCGCACATGTGGAGCCGCAGCTGGAGCTCATGAAGAGAAGCTCGCCACTCAGCACACGCCTCTGGATGGTTTCGATTAAGTCCGGGAAAGAGTGGAGTATTTTAAGAAGTCGGAAGGTATTTCCTCCCCCAATGAACAGAGCCTGGGCTTCTTTGACAGCTGCCACCTGTCACACGAAAAGGGACCACTTGAGTACCTCCAAACGACAGACGCTGGAACCCTAATGACGATGACAAAAAAACCGCGAGAAAGACTAAAGAAAAAAACCTTAAGAAACACTAAAAAAAAGAAAGGATCGGGAGGAATAAAATGACTCTGCAAGTGTCTTTTGGCAACAACATGAATTAGTTTTACAAACCTCTGTCCCCTCGGATTCGCATAGGACGAGAGCGAGAGGGACAGGGGGAGAGGGGGAGAGGGAGAGCAGGAGGAAGAGGGAGGGAGGGAGGGAGCGAGGGAGGAGAGAGGGAGGGAGCGAGGGGGAGGAGCGAGGGAGGGAGGGAGGGAGGGGATGGGAGGGGAGGGGGGAGACAGACAAGGAAAGAGAGAGGGTGGGGGAAGAGGAAAAGGGAGAGGGGGAGGGAGAGAAGGATAGAGGGAGAGTGAAGAGGGGGTGGAAGGGGAGGGAGAGAGGGATAGAGGGAGGGCGAGAGAGGGAGAGTGAGAGGTAGAGCGAGAGCGAAAGCGAGAGGGAGAGGGAGAGAGAGAGATTTTCCCGTACCGGATCAGCCGCGTGGTGAATGGAGGTGCAGTCAAACCCTAATTCTGCCAGTCGAGCCCTCGGCCTCCCCGTGTGGTCCCTCGGCTGGCCTCTGACGTCATAGTGCAGGGCCGCCTGGTTGCCGAAGTATCCCTCGCAGTCCTTCAGCGCCCAGGGCACGAACAGCACGCGTGACACGTCAGCACTCCGCAGAAACCGCTGGACAGTTTCCCCGCAATGGCCGAGGTATGTGCCTCTGTACAGAGTAGAATTGGCCACCAGGAGGGCGCGAGTCTGGACGCCACGTGGCAGACTGCTGGCTCTCACGTGAGAGCGCCAGGTCTGCAACAGGAGCCATGGCAGTATGCAGAACAGACTTAGGGTTCCAGAAATGTGTACGGACGCAGGTTAGGGTAAGGCCAGCTGATGTCAGCAATCAGAGCTGGCGGGAAGGTCAACAACAGAGAATGACAGGTCGCCACGTGGTAAGAAAAGGGAAAGACAGCGCGCCTGTAGGCTCGCGGAAGCTTCTCCGGACAGGTGGCGCAGCCATGGTCCTGCGCTGCCAGCAGCTGACACGTGTCCCAGCAGCCTTCCCGCGAATCTACGGAACTGGAACCGTACCATGCTTCCTCCGCAGATTCTGCGCCACTGTACTTTGGAGGGAGCTGGAAAGCAATAGAATCACGGAATATAAAAAGAGATTTGCTAGGCGGACACTCCCAATTGCTGGGTGGACATCCCCCAAACATGACCGTACGAATCGTACACTTTGAGAACACCCACCGCACAGAGAGGGACGTCCGCCTAAACCGTCATCCGTACTGACGGCCGCTAACACCCCTGTCTGACAAGTGACAACACGCCGTGGAGACGTCGGCGCCAACATGTGGGAGGTAATGAATTTTGTGACAACGGATGACGACATTGTTTTGAGAAGGTAAATATTGTTTTAAGACGACAAATGTATGTACGTTCAAGACATGCCGTCGAATGTTTCAATCTACGGTTCAAAATAAATCCATTTCACGTCAGCTTTCTTTCTAGAAATTGTGAGTTTGACTGTACCCTAAAAAAAATCTGAGTGAATAATCGGCGGCAGTTGAACCTTTTACGGGACAGGAAACTGAATGAGATCTGCAGACAAACCTATCCTCTGATTTGTTCGCATAACCTTGGATTTTATATTGTGTATGTCATTGTATGCTGCGTACTTTTTTGATTGACATCCATGAGTGCCACGTGGTGTATCCTGCCGAAAACCTCGTAGCTGCCACCTCTGGCGGCAGCCTTTCCAAGCGCGTTGTCAGCGAGGCTCTTAGCGGCCATCAGTACGGACCCAAATCTTTGACCGACTTAAGCCTCGCATCCAAAATCGTAATCACATGTCAGATTTGTACGTGCGTGCGCACTGTATCATTCTACTAGATTTGTTTAAATGTTGTAAAACCCAAAATTCCTTCAACGAAAGCTGAGATGGAAAAGGGAGCGACAACGAATATCCTCGGTCAAAGATTTTTTCGTCGCTTTTGGTGGATCTGCATCCACCTGTCCGAAGGCACGTGGCTTACGGCGTGCGATTTTGTCATCGCTTCTCCATCGCGGAACGTATCCAAGTTTTCCAAGTGAACCAAGTGTTCACGTCCACTTTGTGGCTACACCGCGAATCGTAATTAGAGTAATGAAAAAATTAGAGTACAAAAGCTAAAAAATAAAATTAGAGTAATGAACGCTAGTTTATGTGATAGAGCTGTTTCAACTATGAAGTTTACTTTAATTTATTTAAGTACTCTAATTTGGCACGCTAATATCCTCTACTGTAAATAGGGTATTCGTACAGAATTTGGCAAAACCGTACAGTTTATCGTCACTATGACGTTTGCACTACGCGGTTTGTTAAAACGCAGTTACATGATAACGGCCTGTATTAAATCATTATTTGTACTTTTTTACTTAATAAAGTACAATTTTGTACGGTCAGAGGTCATCCGTACTACACACTATTTAAAATTAACCTTTATTAGAATAAAAAATGCTAATTAAACTTTACCTTAAATAGAATAATGAAAAAAATTAGAATCATTTACTCTATTTCATGTGATAGAGTCGAAATTTCGAGCGACCGAATTAGAGTAATTTACTCTAATTACGATTCGCGGTGTAGTGTCCTCCTTGAGGGTACAAAGTACAGTAGCCACAAAATGGATGGATTGAGCGATTGCGTCGCGGTTGCGAAATAGCAAAAAATCGGACGGTCGTTTACGCCTGTTTTTGGAGAATTTTGATAAAAAATGCAAAATGGTACAAAAGTCAAAAACGTACGCCATCTAGTAAACAACCCCACTTTTTCGCTAATGGAGGTCCACCCTTACGTGGACAGCCCGCATGACGCAATGGATGTCCTCAAAAGTGTACTATTTTTAGTATGAACATTTTTAGGCGTGTTCACTAGCAATATCTGATGTCGACCTATCGAGTCTCAACAAAAAAAGTAAAGAACGCTTGCTATGTATTTTAGATTTAGGAAATCTCAATCCGAACCGTCCATTATGCACCTGTTCCGAAAAGAACAATTTCATATCCTGACCGACTGGCGGTGTAGCCCTACCGGCCGCAACATTTTTTTCCCTTTCGGCGAACGTTCGCCGGTACGGTACGGAAGGGTTAGCGTAAAAAAAAATCCGTTGCAAATTCCATATTCTTTACGTATAATCAAGTTCGCAGTTTAACTGGAACATGCTGACGCTTAACTAGGTCAGACGCGGACTGTTTGTTCCCTTGTGAATAAGAAAATATCGGCGATACGACACATCGAACATTGTAGGCTGAGCCGCTGAGGTTCTGAGAAGCTTTTTCATGGAAGGGAAACCCTAAAAAAACAAGAGGAGGGCTTGTAACTCAGACAACAATAAATAAACAGAAAGAAAAGGAAAAGAGGATATTTTAGGCGATATTACAAAGGAGGAGATCACGGATCACAAATAAAAAAGAGTAAAGGAGGTTTTGTACGGAAAGAAACAACCGTGACAAAACCTTGTTTAACCCTAGAAAAGGAAGAAGAAGAAGGAGAAGGAGAGGATTAACTGTACAAACTGAGTACAGGAGAACAAGAAGAAACTGGAAATGAGAAGCTGAAAACAGAAGCAAAATAACAGCTAGGGCTAAGAATAGCATAAAGTTAAGAAGACAAAAGAGAAATTGATGATGGATTTTGACAGGCGAATGAAGATTGTGACATTTGTCGTTACTGGAGCTGCAACCGTGATGCTCATAACAGCAAACTATGGCGACCAACCAAATATTGGCAGTGATGTGTGTTTATTTCTCCAAAGATCCTCACTATATTTTGTCTGTATTTCTCATCTTCATCTTCTTTGCATCCACACTTATTTTCAGGCCCTCAGCAAATGACAAAATTTTCCAAAATGGTATTTTCTATAAAAGTCTTGGGGTATTTAAAACCGAATCACATAATGTATCTTAAAAATGAAAAAAAAGTTGGAAGGAATTTGTAGGGTGATTAGAAAGCAGTGAGACTGAAGGACTCGAATATAAAAAAAAATAATAAAAAAAAAAATACAGCACGTTATCTTCAATTTTTTTATCGGCCTGACACATTCAACCCGTTTCAGTTGTTTGTTTCTGAAAATTTCAAACGAGAATGTATAACCAAGCGCAAGTACTTCAGATTTGTTTCGCAATAAACATTTTGTTTTATTTTTGTTAAGGCCTTCATTATCGCCGTTTGCTTGGGTATCTGCTCTTTTTCTTTACATCTTCCTTGTTGGCCCATGCATCCTTGTTTGTGTTCCGTACACTGCCCATCGTTATTAGCATTAACGTTATGACTGGTAATCCCAAAGGATTAGCAATACTAATTTAGTCGAAGGACACGTTCCTTAAATAATGTTGTTAACACTATTTTTTCGTGGTGTAGTTTCCTCCTCGTTTTCTACTTTAGTCTCTTTACTATCCTCTCACCTGCTCTTTTGTCTAGTAATGTAGATGAAGTTCAATATTCGGTCGTGGTTGGACACGATATGGCCCCTTAAAGGCCTATGTTTGCTTGTTTTATTCTTGGAATCATTTATTCTTTAACACTTGGTCATGTAGCCATTTTCTATGTTTTGTGGCTTTCGAATCACATGTGCGAGTCTTTTGAAATCCTGTTCTTTTATGTCGTCTTTCAGGCACAAAAGGTACTTAAATCAGCCTGGAAATGGATGTGGAAGCCAAGTGAAAATGACATTGAAGAGATTCGACGGCGACAAGAAAGAGACCGACAATGAAACTAAAGGCTACAAATAGACAGTGAGGGCGACCAAGTCATTCCGAACAAAAACAAGACTAGCTAAGCATCGGCTTAATCCAATTGTAACAGCAATATTGGCGTTTATCAAGGCCATTATACTTGTTCCCTGAAATTCCTATGTAGATAGAGCTGACTCGGCAAACTTACGCAATAATCTCAACGATTGTGGTGAACAATAAGTTGCACGCAAGATAAGTCTTATTTTCATCAATTCTCTTTTAGAGCAAAACAAGTTTAGGCTTTTAGCAAGTACTCTGTAAGCGGAAGAAGTCAATCTTTCTTGTTTTTCCATCATTTGTGTATAATGAAGTCTGTTCTCGTACTTGTTCATTCTTTTCCTGTGTTTTTGCTGTGCCAGTCAGCATACATACACTACCAATGTGTTAGGAATAAAGCTTCTACTTGTGGGCATTGGTCAAAATTTGGTGGTCGGAATGTGAAACTGGTATAAGCCATAGTTTTTAACATTTTTACCCAAAATTTAATTCAAGTGAAAGTGATGTGGTAAAATGGGTGCATCCAGAAACAAAGCACACAACGATCTCTATTTTTACCATCCACTGCTCTCATTTTCTCTCATTTCAATCCCAGAACATAAAAAGTAACTTTTCCAACTCGGATCACAGTGATTTGACAATATCAATACATTAAGAGTGTTAACGGTTTTACAGTTACATAATGTCACCGTTCTCTGCGCA
The DNA here is from genome assembly GCA_037447655.1 of Zygnema cylindricum. Lineage (NCBI taxonomy): Eukaryota > Viridiplantae > Streptophyta > Zygnematophyceae > Zygnematales > Zygnemataceae > Zygnema > Zygnema cylindricum. Next base: position 126,419 of record JBBHKE010002304.1, read on the forward strand.
GTTTACCCTGTCTACACAGTGAATCGCTCTATTAGCGGTAAGGAATACAAGTTGCAAGGACAATTCTGAACCGCTGAAAGAATTAGCGTCAAGGAAAAACATGTAGTAACAACGCTATTCTATGTTCAGAGGGAAAAAAACCAGGGATCAAGCTAGTGATATTAACCTAACAACGATTCACAAAGAAGTTTTATCAATAATATAGAAAAACATTAGTTTACATTCACAGCAGGGCTTACACTACAATATTAACATTGTCAAAAATGTGTGTGAATTTGCCATTTAGCACCAGACTACGGCACACGCATGTGTGATCAGACTTACTAGTGAAGCCTGTGCCATTCACAAGTCATGCTGATAGGTGGAGTGTGGTCTGCTTCCAATTTGTACGCATTCACCACTCCCCACCGGAGGTTGTCATAGATCAGGGAGACCCACCATTATGAGGCCAGTGGGCAGCATTTAAAGACAATTTTAGGCGCAATAACTTCAAAATACTGAAGAATCCAGTAATTTATTGAATACAAAAATATGTGTATCCTATACAAGACAGCAAACAGTACGCCTGCTTCCATAACTGGCTTGCCACATAAACACAACTTAAGACCACAAGTAAGTTACAATTGACACTAAATACTTATTCGTCCTATTTCCTAGTACAAAGAAATGACCGGGATTGTCAGTGACACTCGTAGTGTCAGGTGTATTAAGCACACTAAGCACTTTTGCTTCTTTCTATTGCACATTCTTTGCATTATGAAACCTACGGTAATTAAAATAAAATAGAGATATGGACAACATGAAGATGAAAACATGTAATAGAAAAGCAAAGCTTACTATCTAACATTCTGTTGACCTATTCGCTATATTCCTGTCACAAATAGGTTGTTGACTCTTCTTGAATTTTACAAAACCTTAGTCAAAAGAAACCTTTTTAGCCGCCCTGTAAACCTTCCTGTTGGGCCACGGCAGTATAATTCCTCCATTCTTCTTTGTGCGTCCCGGTTTCCATCCTCTGCTGCTTCATTTAACCAACGAAATGCCTCGGCAGTATCCTTGCGAACTCCCCTACCTTGAAAATAACACAATCCAAGATGCACCTTTGCCTGTGAAAGGCCACTGACGGCCGCGAGATGATACAAACGTGCTGCTTCGACAAGGCTTACAGGGACACCTTCCCCATTTTCTAAACAGATAGCAAGGTTGAATTGAGCCAAAGTATGACCTTTGTCCGCGGCTTGCTTCCACCACATAACAGCCTGACCCAAATTTCTCTCCACACCCCTCGCTTTGTCATACAATACGCCGAGATCATACATGGCGTTTTCGTTTCCTTCATTGGCGGCTAATTCATAAAGTCTAGCGGCCTCCGGAACATTACGATGGACTCCATTGCCATTGGCATAACACACACCGAGAAGGTAACGGGCTTTACTCAGTGTGTCTTCTTCATCATTCCCGAAATCGTCCATCAAATCTGCAGGCTGGAGGGCACATGCAGAATCACTAAAACTCCTCGCCACAAACACTTCATCACCGGAATCAATTCCTTTGGATAATTTCGCCTTCTCACATCCGGCAATAGCCAGTCGGAACAGTTGCACAGCCTCTAGAGGATTCTGTTCTATCTCGATTCCGTCGTAATAGTAACCGCCTAAACAAAATTGCGCGCTTGCTTGATCCATCTCTACGGCCACTTTATATAGTCTGATTGCTTGCTGATGACTCTGTTTCACTCCTTTCCCTGCCTGATAACATGAGCCCAAACGATTAAGAGCCACTGGATGGCCTTGCTGTGCTGCGAGCTCCCAATACCGGAAGGCCATCCCGTCATTCTTCGCCACTAATCTCCCCTCAGAATAGCAAGCTGCCAAATGGGTTTGTGCATTTGCATCCCCTCGACTCGCTGCTTTATTGAACCACTCTACTGCCTCTTTCGAGCCTTTTTCTGAATCCACATATCCTTTCAGAGAGCAGATTGCCATTATTGTCTCAGCCAAAGCATATCCTGCATTGGCAGCACTTCTGAAACAATTGACAGCCTCGATTTTGCTCTGAACCACTCCTTTTCCAGCCAAATAACAGCAGCCAAGATTGCATTCGGCAGCTACATTGCCCTTCATAGCCGCCCTTCTAAACATATACACAGCCTCTGTGTAACTGTGAGGAACTCCTTTTCCTTCGAAAAAAAAGAGACCGAGTGTGTTCGCTGCTTCAGCGTTTCCTTCATCTGCTGCAAGTTTAAAAAGCCGAACTGCTTTTCTGGCGTCAGTATGCAAATTTTGGCTTGCAAATGTGAGAATATGGCGAGCTGCTGTGTCTTCCTGCATGGAAAAGAAAAAGGAGGGCACATGGAAACACATCAGAGGTTCTAATTTAAACATATTAAGATAGAAGGTAGCTGATCCCAAGAGTAAAGACAACAGAGGGAAGGAGAGAAAAACTTGAAATTGGATGAAACATCAGTTCATATTTCATTGTTTTCATTTACAAAAATCTCAAATCCTTAGAGGGACAAAGCAAAGGAAAATCATGGCAGCAATTTTGTCATCCCTTCACTTTCCCAACCTCTGTGGTCCCACAATCTTCTGGCCAAACTTGCTAGTACGTGTTACTTTCAACCTGAATAATCACTCCTCATTTCTGGAGACACGAACATGAATTCAACCATCTGGTTTTCACTTTAGTAACCTACAACAACAAACAGTGCAGGACCTGAGATATATAGTACAAAATTAACAATTCAAACTTCAACTTTTGCTTCAACAAAACACTTGCATTCCACTCTAAGTGATATTCTTACATAACAAGACCAGGATGGCCAGCTTCAAGTTTTGCCATAGATACTCATCAAGTTCTCGTTCTCCTTCTGCAACATTCAAATGCTTTCCCGACTTGACACACAAATGTAATTCCCTTTTCTTGCAAAATTATTAACCAAGCAACAGAGAAGAAAAAAGGCATAGTCTACAAGTCTCAGCAAGTGCGGCTCATCACCCTTGAAATTCCACAACCTCTTGTCATTGACAAATACATCCCTCGTTGAACCCGGAAAACATTTGAAACATAAAATTCAACTCACCAACACTCCCTGTGCACCAATTGCCATCGGCCCACTTGCGCTTGTCCAGTCATTTACAGACGGCTCCATATCTCCCTCGGCCTGTCCATAAGTTTCTTCTTCTGGGTCAATCCATCCTGCTTGTTTACTGACACTCATAATGTCCGAACCCAGTGGCGTCAAAACTTCCCCCCTCGCATCTGACAAGACACTTGGACTCCGACTCACATTCCAAACCTGTTCCGTACCCACGTTCCTATCCGTGACCCCAATAATCATTGCATCAGCATTGAACCGGCTCGAAACACCTATGGACGAATCAGAGGTGTCTAAAGGTGACCATAGAGCACTTCTGCTGCTGCCAGTTCCCAGACTATCCAAAGACAAATGCAGATGATTGCCTTTGCCTACAAGAAAAGGTCTTGCATCTAATGAATCTTCAACAGATAAAGTACGCAACGACGTTGATATGTTGCGGACTTCTCTGGTACCTTCACCACCTATGATAGAAACTGCTGAAGGGGAATCGAGTACCTCAGAATCAAAAATAGCTTCTACAACATCATTTCCACCATTCATGCTACCGGTTGACAAACTCGAATTCAAGCTTCCGCCTTCAAGACCATTCCCGTTGACTCTCTGCAAGCTAACATCCACAATATTTTCAGTTACAACTGAAGTCATCCGTTGGTTGTTACCAGCATCCGTGGATAACAGAGGACTATGCCCGTCACCTTCCTGTCGAATGTTCAAGAGAGCCTTCATATGAGCCTGGGCCTCCATAAGGATTGCCCGTCCAGGGGTTCTACCAAGCTTAGATGGTGTTGGCAAACTCTTACTTCGTCCTAAACGAGGCATTGGCTTTTTGCGAAACGGAGCACTCCAAGCAATTTTGGCTTTACTGTCTCCTTTCGCCTGCAAACTCAACAGATTCACAATCAATAAGCTTCGCTCCATATCGCTTTCTTTATGCCGATTTCTTCCTGCAATCCTTGCAGTAAAAAGAACATTTGACAGGCCATTTTAACTTAACCTCACCTTACATCCAGGTCAAAGGAATGACATGTAAATGTCAAAGAAAGAAAGCATGGCTTGGAAGAAAGGCCATATATCTTGCAGACAGCGGAATAAAGTCTTTCTATAAACTCTAGGTAACTCGCAAAACATCAGTGAACCCTGATAATAGTGATCAACAATCTTGTGGAAAGAAAAATCTCTAATAACTCCAAGGCCTTTCCTTTCCAACAGCACAAAGCAAATAAAGTCTGTACCTGCTTTTCTGACGTTGCGTTGTCTGTGAAGTTAGAGGAGTTCACTGCCTCCATCCCCTCTGCTTCTATCAACAACCTCTGCAGTTCTGGTTGGAGGTGTTCAAGATTCGGCCTCAGGTCGGGAGAACGCTCAGTGCATTTTAGTGCAAGATGAAGGATCTTTTGAGCAATATCCTCATCCCATTCACCTGCATTCCTGTCAAGATTCTTTTTGAAAACAGAAACCAGCTCCATGCGTGGAGCTGTATTCGCAGCCTCCATCAGAATATTGTGGACGTCCTGAATTTTAAATATGCCAGTGATGAGCTGAAGAAATACTAGTCCAAGGGAGTAAATGTCGGTTTCCTTTGTTGCCTGTCCGGACTTTATATGATGTGGATCTATGTATCCTGCCAGCAAAACAAAATGAGCGTGAGTGATATTACTTGAGGCTTTGTACTATATCTTAAGTCTGAAAGCCGCTTACTTCCGTGCACAACAAACCCACCTCTAACACCAGGGAGCCTACAGCTGATTGGAAAAAAAAATCACCTGCAGTGCCCTGTATATTAAATTTTCCATTCCCTGTCGATGACTCTCCTGGCTTCAACAGTTTCGCGAGACCAACGTCACTTAACTTTGAGACGTTGTTTCTGTCTAGAAGGACATTGGCGGGCTTCAAGTCTCGATGCAACACACCGAGACTGTGCATGTAAGCGAGAGCCGAAGCCATTTCCGATGCAATGCGAATGCGTTCTTTCCAAGTAAGAGGAGCACCAGAGGCTGGATCGGAAGACGCTTTGAGTCTGTCATGGAGACTGCCCCCTGCCATGTACTCACTCACAATACACCTTCCATCAGGTGTAGAGCCCATTAAAAGCACAATGTACGGATGACGAAGTCTAGCAAGTAACTCTGCCTCCATTCTGAAATGTCGTACATCCCGGCCTTCATTTAATCTCTTCACAGCAATAGGAGTACCAAAAATGTGCCCCTTGTATACCTCACCAAAGCCACCCTTCCCTACAAAGTTCTCTTGCGAAAAATTGTTCGTCGCCCCAACCAGCTGCTCCACTGAAAAAATAGGATCCTGCATAGTTTTCAGCACATTTGACTCTGACATATGACTTGCCTGCACCAACAGAAAAAAGGAAATAGAACATATCTTAGACCTAATATTGCAAGTCTAGAAACGGAGAGTACATTGTTTACCAAAAGAAGAGTTGTCCATTCCAGTTATAGAACTTGACTCCGACTCACAAAAGCAATTAAAGGGGGCTTCACGATAATCAGTGAGGTTTGAAAATAATCGCAGCACTCATCCTCTGAGAACTCTCTGTAAAGCAGCTTAAGAAAATATCGTCAGCCAAATATAGTCAGCCTTATGAATCCTTGAGGAAAAAAGAGATTTGCAGGAACACTTGCATGCTAATGCACCGTATGTCTTTATCCTTTTGCTAAAATTTTGCACCATTCACAGGAAGCAGCTTATATCCTATAAGCCTGTGGTATTTTTCCTACGAAAGTAGCTACAGAGCACCAGATAATTTTGATATAGCTTCCTGATTCGAAGGACTCACCTTGACATATATTATGACCTGGAGCACCTTTCAACCGCCACATTATATAACCATATCAGCTCTCTTTTGTTCATTCGAGTAGCTTCTAATTCCACCCGCCTTCTTGTTTTCTGTAAGGATAACAGGAAGGAATAATAAATAGAATAGGAACGCGAAGAAGACAAGCTTATACCAGATATTGCAAGCCGACAGTCCCCAAAACCTCTGCTAATTGAAAAGCTTCGGCATGAAATTAAAAATTTGACCTAGCGTGCTTCGATCAGTTGCAATAAGGTTTGTTTTTCGGAAGGCTACAGCCATGGCAGTCATTCCTGCTGGCAAACTCACCAGGAGAGCTAAACTGGGGCAGAACACGTACGGACCGTACAGCACAAGCAATGCAGAGCTGCATTTATGTTACGTGGCCGTACGGCATGTTCGTACAGGCTGGGGGTGGAGTCACCCTGTAACACTGTAACCTGTGTGTGGTACGGCAGACTATCTTTGTTTTTTTGGCGTTCTCTTTAAATTTCTCGCAGAGCTGCCACCACTGGCTACTAGGTTGATAACTGCATTGAAGAAATTTGCCCTTATGTTGCAGGAAAATAGTACAGCTTTAAGGTATCCCGTACAAACAATTACCCCAAACTTGTACGAAGTGTACCATTTACTCCCCCAAACGAGCGTAAATACCGGACTGAAAGCTTAAACCTTTGAAACTTTTCTGGCTCCTCGTCGGCCATCAGCGCACGGTAGACCGCACGCTACACCGCGAATCGTTATTAGTGTAAAAGTTTAAATAGTGTTGAAGAAAATTTACCGTACTTGATGCTAATTAAGAATTTGAAATTTTTCAAAGAAAAGGTGTATTCTAATTTCGGCATTAATGCTAATTTGGGAACAACAAAAATGGAATATTTGCCGTACGATTATATACATTAATATATATATCCGTACAGAGAATTAGAAATCGTACGCCTTTACGAATTTAAAATATCCGCACATGCCATACTAGTTTACGTGTCAGAATAATCCCGTTTTTTTTAGCGCACGTTCCTATGCGTGCGAGTCTGATTTAATTCATTTTTTGTAAATTTTCACTTGAAAAGGTACATTTATGTACGGTCTGACAGCAGCCTTACACCACACTATTTAGATTTTATTGTACTTTCGGGCTTTACGCTATTTTGTACTGTACCTTAATTAACGTCAAGGAAAAATTAAAATCATGTAACCTATTTGAAAAAAAAAAACAAAAATTTCTTAATCAAATTAGAGATATTGACACTAATAACGATTCGCGGTGTACACCGCCAATCGCTATTAGCGTTGTGTACGCTAATCCCGTCCTGCTTTTTTTTTGTTTTATTCTCAAATAGAATTATCCATACTATTTAAAAAAAGCCCTAATTCCTAATTAGAGTAATCGATTTCTTCCAAAATTTCCAAATTCCCAATTAGCGTACACCACGCTAAATAATAGTATACGCTAATCAAACGTACACGCTAATAGCGATTGGCGGTGTACTGTACTATTAGAGCTGGGGTCCATTGGATCACAAAACGCTCTTCGGGTCATAAAACGCTTTTCTTGGTTTTGAAAATCCCGATAACGCGCTAAAAGCCTAAAACAGAGTAACAGACCTATAAAGCTCAATGATTGGGATAGCCGCGGGAAATCGGGCGGACTTATTTTTTTTCATTATGCGTGTCATTCACTGAAAGCATAAAGGTAACGGAAGCACTAAATTTTTGAAAAATTCTTTTAACCGTCGCAAAAAAACCGTTGATTCGCCCGGTTCAGGAATTGATCCCAAGAAAAGCTTTAGACGAAGCAGAAACGGGAAAAAAGTACATTTTCATGTTCTTCCCTTAACTCTACCAGGGACGGGCAGTGTGTCGCGGTTCAAATGAAAAAATAAATATATATACCTTTTTATTAGCTCCTTACTGTTCACGTGTTATACGCCTAACCTTGTAAAAAGCAATAAAATCGTCCTCTCTCATTGGTAAATCTTTTTGACGCCTAGCTGTATTTGTCTATTTTGCATGTTGGTGTACTTTTCCGTACTTTTCAGCACTGGACAACTGTAGACTCCTGCTATTATTGAAAGGTATGTACGGTCGTGAAAGGATCGATAAAAAATTAAAAACAAAAAAATCATTCGCGGTCAAGTCATTTCCTTTGCGACGAAACCAGGTGACTTTTTTTACTTTAGAAACGCGTTGAATTTTGTCGACGATTTGCCAGCTTGTCGTTTCGATTAATGATTCTCTGTCGAAATAGATGACACAAGCTGGAAATCTATGAGAAGATAGGACAAGATGTCAGAGCCGCATGAAAGTCAACATCTCTGACCGTCGATCTCATTTTTGGATGACTATTAGTGCTGTCCGTATGTTCATGGGCTCGGGGCCCGAATCAGCTTCACAGATGCTACAGCTTTGTAGTACGGTCACGTAATGCAAAGATCTTCGGATGCACGATCAGCGTACGGACGTTTTCCACGGAAGCCGAGAGGAGCCTCTGGTTCCCATGCAGAAAAACGGATCCGCGTGAACGATTCCTCCCAATCGAGAAATACGCTACACCGCGAATCGTTATTAGTGTATATAACTCTAATTTGGATTCTTAAAATTTGATTTTTTTCCTCAAATAGGATACATGATTTTAGTTTTTCCTTGACGTTAATTAAGGTACCGTACAAAATAGCGTAAATTATGAAAGTACAGCAATATATAAATAGTGTGGTTTACGGTCTATATCAGACCGTACATAAATGTACCTTTTCAAGTGAGAATTTTACAAAAAATGAATTTAATCAGAGGTGCACGCATAGGAACGTGCGCTCAAAAAACGGGATTAGTCTGACACGTAAATTAGTCTGACATGTACGGATGTTTAAATTTCACGACGGCGTACTATTTCTAATATGTTGTACGAATAGTAAAGTATATAATCGTACGGCGAATATTCCATTTGTGCTGTTCCCAAATTAGCATTAACGCCGAAATTAGAATACACCTTTTAAAAAAAAAAAACAAATTCTTTATTAGCATCAAGTACGGTAAAATTTATTCAACACTATTTAAACTTTGACACTAATAACGATTCGCGGTGTACAGGTGCAGTACTGTACAGTACTGCAGTTCACTTCGGTTCTATTCTTAGCAGGGGCTTCTGCTCTGGTACCGGCAGATTTCGGCCAATGAGAATTGAGCACGTTGCAATCTTCAGGACAACAGATCAGCGTGGCTGTCACATGTTTGACGTTTCCAAACAAGGTCACCAAATTACGGGAAGGAGAAACAAAAAATAGGACGACGTGAGCCCAAGAAATCATAGACCACTCTTCGATAATTTTCCCCATTGCCAAAAAGTACACCTATTGGTTTTGTTGTCACCAGTTCTAATAAGAAAACGTGTTTTTCAACTCCGTTACCTTTCATACAAACGACACCGAGACCGAAGACTGTCAGTTTCAAAGGAAAAACGCCCAGAAAATGCTTCTATTTTGTCCTTGGTGAGAAAGACACGTGGCGGCACTCAACACAAAATCGGTTGGCTGGTTAAATGAGTCGCGATTGGGAAGGAGGCCGAATCTTCTTCACGGACAAATGATTATAGAATGGTAGATTGTGCACTCCATTCAATTGCATGTGAAAACAAAACATACAAAAAAAGATCCCGACTGCCATCACACAAGCCGACAACTTGCCATAATGCGCTGACCGTCACGAAAACGGACAGCTTCATTGACACGGTGACCGTCACACAAACAGACAACACTTCAGTAACCGGTTGAATGGCAAAAGACGATGGTTTCCACCCTAGTGGACACTTATTATTCGGCTCCATAGAGCTTTCGTCATAGCTAAGGTTCATTTTCGCGCAATTGTTACTTCTGCTATAATTCTACGATAACGGGTACAACCCGATGTAGGACGAGGGCAGAGTCGGTTGAGAAGTTTTAGGGTTTATAACGCTCGATTTGCGAGACGACCCCATCACTACAAGACGCGTTTCAAAATCGTGTCATGGTCATTCAGTATTAGTCGCGTGGGCAACACAAAGCCACAAACCAAGGAAAATTTGAAGATCGGTTGCGTTTAAATTGAAAAATTGAAAATCCAATGAATTACTATTTCGCGTCTGCTTCTGGGGTCTAATTTTTTTTTGGGATCAATTCACCTTTTTGAGGACAAATCAGTTTATTGTTTGTAAAACCAAAGACATTTTTCAAAAAAATACGGGCAAATTTTATTACTGCTTATCGAGTCGGAATCGACTTAATTTAAATTTAAATATAGAGGGGGTGGTCAATCTTCCTTGATATATAAGTTTGATTACGTTGTTTCCTCTAATTTTTTAGAGGTATTTTAGCAAAAAGCAAGAGAAAAACGTCAAACAATTGGGCATCAATTATAATAGAAATGAATAACACCCTATACTTTTTTATTTCCTAGGTGCTATATTGAAATATAGGAGAACTTTGACAATATCAGAATGAGGTGCCAATACTTGTGCAAGGTGATGCGGCGATCAACCGTCAATGTCGACATTAATCCAATGTACAATAGCGAACCATCCTCATGTGTACGACTGACAAATAGTTAATACTCGCAAAGTTATAGTCTTCATTTTTCGATTAAAAACACTAAATTGATCCCTAAGAAGTTGTGGAAGCAAAAACATATTGATTCCAGCCAAGGATTGATGCAAAAGTGTCACGGTTCGGTTCCTGTCATGACGCATGAAATCAGTTGTACGCACGCAAGATATCGGTTGTATGCAAGCACGATATTTGGCATGCACGCACGATTTTTGCACGCGCGCTTCGATTCATATTGGCGATTTTACTTTTTTTTACGTGTACGTTGTTCGCGTACATGTCTTGTTGAGCAAATACTAATTTCATGCGATTGTTTGTTTATTTCGTAGGTACACGATTCAAAAGGAAGTCCGCGGATATCGTTTGAAAGTCGTACAAAAGGATAGGGACAGACGTCAGAGGTCGCAAACGGTCAACCGAAACCGTGACCGGCAGCTAACCGACCGCCCGCGCAGGATCCGGAACGGATTCGGTTGCCAAATTATGGGGGTCGGGCGGTTACGGTCGTTTGATTCACCAGGAAAAAAACAACGGTCGGTTACGGTCGGTCAACCAAAAAACCAAAAAAAAAAAAAAATTGTACTGTCCTTATAATCCAACATTCTTGTACTTTGTACTCTTTGGTATCGTGGAAGTACGTGACATCATGATTAGCGTCGCAAATCTGACACGATATTGAAGCAAGCTATTCATTTCGCAAATCAAAGGGAACGCGACAAAGCGTCGCAAATCTGACACGGTACACCGCCAATCGCTATTACCGTGGTGTACGCTAATTCCGTCCCGTTTTTTTTTTATTTTATTCTCCAATAGCGTAGCTTATTCTATTTTTTTCTGTACGCCATTTAAGGTTATGTTCCAAGTACCTCACAAAACAAAATGACGTCGTTAGTTAAATAGTGTGGTGTTCGGTACGTATCAGACCTTACAAAATTATACCTTTTTTAAGTGAAAATTTATATTTAATGAGTTTTAGTAACCGCTCACGCATGAGAATATGCGCTCTCAAAGGGGGATAAAAGCGGGCTGTAAAATATCACGTTCGCACATATTCGTCCAACAACCATGTTTTGACTGTGTGAACGCACGATTTGTGTACGATTTGTCAGATTTTGTGCAAATACCTATATTAGTGTAAGCATGTTTGCGACCGACATTTATTATTTTCAAAGACCCAAATAATAATTTTAAACAATTATAATTTATTCATTATTTCAAAAATTTCAAATTATTAATTAGCGTAAACCACGATAATTATTCATATACGCTAAAGAAACTTCTACGCTAATAACGATTGGCGGTGTAGTACACTATTCATTTCGCAAATCTTAGGGAACGCGACAAATCGTAATTATTGGCTTATTCATACATCATACATTATTGCAAAGTGCTAATTACGCACTTTATACCGTGTTTCCATTAATATATCATATTTTTATGTTAATGTCACGTGGCATGTAGTAATAGTTGGTTAATAAATCAATGAAAATCAAACTATTACGTCAATTTCCCATGACTAGTCTTAATTATTGGCGTACTCACATGTGTCAAACAATAAACCAACTTTACATTTGGTTTCGTTTGATCTATCGTCTCTCCATAACCATTGTAAGATCAGAAAAAACATCTTACAATGACGGTGAAAAATAATGCCTTGCCGATTCCCTAAACTTGCAAAAAGTTGAAACAACTTTTTGTGAAACTTGCGCTACCGAAGTGGGGCCTTCATGAGTATCATATTGTCGCGACTCTCTTAGATCCCCGACAAAAACAAAAGCTTGAAATAATTGGGGTATCTAAAACCGAAATTGAAAGCGCAAGGGTCAAAATTTGAGAACTCGCAAACGACCTCGGTGATGACGTTGATTTCGGTAGTCATCAACGTATCACAGAAAAACGAAAAACATCGCAAAGTAAAGACGATTTCCACAATATTTTTGGTGAGAGCGATGAGCAAAATGAGGTTTTTATTACCACCGACAAAAAACGCTCGTAACGACGAAATGAAACGTTATTTTAGTTTAAAATTAACCAACAACGAAATATTAAACTTTAACATACTTGAATGGTGGAAAAAAATATGTACGTGCGAAAGATGGAGGATTTCCTATTCTAGCCGGTGTTGCTATATCTATTCTAGCTATTCCGGCTTCTAACTCCATGTCTGAATGCAATTTTTCGGATGTCGGGAACGCGATAACAAAGAAGAGGAGCTCACTAGCTGCTTCAATTGTTAGTGATCTTTTGTGGGTTAGATCCAACCGAGATCTTTTAAATGCATAGTTTTTATTTTGTTTTGGGTTCTAATTATTCTTATTCTCTTAGTATTAGTTATCATGTTTTTTTTTCCTTTGAAATTTTTGTTGCATTTCACAAATTTTCTAGTGTTATTCTGTTTTTTTTTTTAAACCGGAGTGCTTATTTTTATCAAATTACCAAAGCGTCGTATGTATACCAAATTTAGATTTATAGATTTTTGTGTAGTTTTAAGTTTGAGGTTGAGAATTTGTACAATAGAGTCGAAAATAAAACGAGGTTGTTATTTGTTTATTTCTATAGCTGATGCTACAAATTATATTTTGCTTTTTTTGCTCATCACAATGTGTTTTTTGTCATTTGATTTTCTATGTGAAAACTATGACTTTTTTTTAAACACACATAACTGAAAACTTACCTTTTTTGCATAATTCATAACATAGTATCGTAGTCGAAAGAAAAACCTTCCAAAAATTGTAGCAAAAAAATTAGGTTTGCGAGAGAATAAACAATAATATAAGGGTTTAAGCATTAATCTAAGAGTTACACGCAAAAGTAGGAACAAATCCCTTGAAGGAGGTGAGCGTCGAGGAAAAAAAATATTCGTAAAAGGAGATTGCAAAAAGACAAAATAGTAAAAAGAAGAGGTACACGAGCTGCTTTTTTGCAAAGGGAGATGTACCACTACACCAGTCATTGTTAATAGTATTTATAAGTCGCTACTACATATAGCCGAAAATCACAAAATATAGTTAGCAACGTTATTTAAATACGTGGAATATAACCTGCCACGTCTCCTTGCATTAAATAGTATTATTAATCATAATTTTCCATTTACACTACAGCGCGAATCGTAATTAGCGTTATTAACGCTAATTCCGTCACCACGAATTTTGACCCAAAAACCTTAAAAAGAGTAAACAACTCTAAATTTTTCTTTACATTATTAAAGGTACTCTTTGAATCAGCGTTAGCAACTCTACAGTAGTATAGTTCCATTTTAAATAGTGTGACTAACGTACAAAAATGTACCGTATTAACAAAAAAAGAACAAAAAATGATTTAATACATGTCGTTATGATGTACCTGCGTTTTCACAAACCGCGCAGTGCAAACGCCATAATGACGTGAAACTGTACGTTTTGACAGAATGCCTTTTTACAAATAGCGTAGTGAAAACGTCATAATACTATGTACTCTTTGGTATCGTGGAAGTACGTGACATCATGATTAGCGTCGCAAATCTGACACGGTACTGTAGTAAGCTATTCATTTCGCAAATCAAAGGGAACGCGACAAAGCGTCGCAAATTTGACACGGTAGTACACTATTCATTTCGCAAATCTTAGGGAACGCTACAAATCGTAATTATTGGCTTTCATACGTCGTACATTGGTTAATTTTGTACTTTTTTGGTTACGAGCGGTCACGGTTAGTTGCGATAAATCAAGATTCGGTTAATTTTTATTTTCGTAAACGCCGGTCGGTTAACGGTTAACAATTTTGGAGCGTGACATAACCCGGTCGGGCGTCGGTTACTCAGATTTTGAAAAAAAAAAGCGGTCGGTTTCGGTTATATAAAATTTTCACTTTTGCGACCTTTGACAGACGTACGCGGGATTTCATTTGTACCTTTGATTTCATTTGAACCTTTGGTTTCACTTGTACTTTCGGTTTCACATGTACTTCCGATTTCACTTGTACTTTCGATTTCGTTGGTACTCTTTATTTCACTTCAAGTGGACTTTCACGACATACTAACTTCATGTACGATAGACGTTTTGTTGGTGCTTTCTCATTCGTGCGCATTTAAGTTGTGAACCCAGGTAGGTTCACGCATGTTTGTAGATAAGAAGGGTTTTCACCCTCGGACGGTGGATTTTGTTAGGGGTACGGCAAACGATGTTGACCGCCTATTGGCCAACATCTTAAGTGGTTTTGTTCATGTAAAGTAGGCTAAACTTAGGCTATTTTCGCTTAAGCATAGCGTAGCTCCTACTTAGGCTAATTTTGGACTAAGAAGAATTTAGCTTTTGCACAATAATTTTCTCTTGGCGGCAGAGCTTTTCTCTTGCTCTGTCTCTCACCGATTGCTCAAGTTTATTCTTTTCCTTTGCTAGCTAGCTGTAGAGGCTAAGTAGTTTACGGATAATCTCCCTTGTATTTCTGCCCATGTTTTTTTAATCCACGCAGCATAAAGCCAAGTCCGGAAGGTTTCCCTCCATTTTGGGTCATTTTTGGGACGTCGTGGACTGGAGTTCGTGTGGAGAAGCATCCGGATCTGACTGCGCCTTCCACGGGCTGCTGAACTGTTTATGGTGTTTTTATTTGTGTTGTTTGTATTTCGGTTGGGAGTGGAAGAGTGAATTTTGACCAAAACTGAATTTTCTTTGGTTTTTGGTTGAGATTGTTTTTTTGCTTTATTTTTATTATAGATAACTCTTGTAAAGAATACGTAGAAGATTCGAGAGCCTAGTGGCTACCTCGTGGCTTAGTAAGTTATTAGGTTCATGTCACGTCAAGGGAGTATTTTTTTCCTACATTTTATATTTAATCCATTCACATTTGTCATTTTATATGATGTATATATTTTTTGTTGTTATTCACGTCATTAAGTTTCATTTCACGTTTGTATATATTTTTGAGCATAACTTTGCTGATTATGCTGCATGATTTACCTTGATTTCCTCTCATGCACGACATTCCTGATTATTCATTCGCTTGCAACATTGCTCACATATATTCAGTTGGGTTGAAAATTAATTTCGAGAAACGCACTAAACGGTTGAAATAACTATGGTATTTTGGCTCTTTGACATATTGTGTACTTTCTCGTATATTGCAGCACTGGAAAAGTGTTCTTGCTATTATGGAAGGTAGGTATTGTGGAAAAGGATTGACTTAGGGTAACCTTCCATCAGGCGAAAAGTGGGGTTGTTTACTAGAGAAAGTACCATTCCGTACAAGGCCGTACTGTTTTTTTTTTTTTTTACAAAAGATGTTTACTAAAAAATCGTTAAGATTCTCCAAACTTTTTGGCGAAACTCCCACCGTCCGATTTTGAATTTTCGACGCAAACGCCCCTTCTATCCAGTACCTGGCGAGTCTCCTCCGACTGTCCTCAAGGGGACACTTAGCGCTTACTGGACGCTTGTATTGATCCACTTGTAAAATCAGAGTCGATCCACGACAGACGTGAAGCTATAAACTTACATGTGGCAAATGGCGTGTACCGTCTGACATCATAGCCAGCCTGTTCGACGACAAAATCTTGGTTGTAGGACATCCTGTCACGCCTCCTTCATAAATGTGCACAATCAAGTTGGTACAGCGATAATGCATTCACGTACAAAATGGTACATTCTTCGACATTTGTACAAACTTCAATTTTGCAACGGTTTTCTTGGTTGTTGGTACGACGACAACCTTAAGAACGTTCAGATTGTACATTAGCGTGACGCTACTAAGATATTTTAATTGGCGTCTATCCGTACACATACGCAGTTGCTATTTTGTCCATTTCGAAATGATGATTATTCCCGGGCGGCTCAACAGGACCCTACGTGGTACCAATCGCAATCTAACAAGTCAGCAATTTTAGTTTCACCGGCACGACCTGGTGGAAGGGTGTTACAAATTTTACTGTCGGTAAACGTGACCGTACAATTACTGGGAACGCTTGATGGAAGGTTACCCTTAGGGTTAACCTTCATCAGGCGAAAAGTGAGGTTCATTACTGGGAAAAGTGCATTTTTGTACAGGGCCAGCGCACTTTTGTATAGGGCTGTACTGTTTTTTTTTTTTTATATAATATATGATTACTTGAGATTCGTCAAAATTCTCAATAATTTTGGGCGACAACCTCGACCGTCCGATTATGTGTTTTGGAGGCCATTCTATCCAGTCTCTAGCCAGGGTAGCTAGTCTCCTCCTTGAGGAGACACTAAACGTGTAAATTGCTTACGTGTGGAAAGGTCACGTACGAACCACGCGCCTTCGGACATATGCCACGCGCCTTCGGACAGGCGAGAATCAAATCCAACGAAAACCACCAAAAAATGTTTGTTGAAGAATGTGCCGTGACGCCCCCTCCACCATCCGTTGACATCCGGAATTTGCGGCGCCACGACGAAACAAGAACGACAAAGCAACGACAAAAAGGACAAAACACGAAAGTACAAATTGTACCTTCACGTAATTTTAATTTTGCGGCTGGCTGTACGAATAAGGATATGGTTAAGTGAGGTTTAATACAAAATTTTGTACTTGCCCGTACCATACCGTACTATGTTTTCGTGAGTTTTTTGAAAACAACAATACAGAATATAAGGCCATTTCTCCATCAGGCGCCGACAGTAATCGTACGGATACAATTACTGGCAGTAATATTTAGGCCACTTCTCCATCAGGTCGTGTCAGCAAGGAATCTATTGCGTACGTGCTTTCTTTTGATTGGATGCACCTAGATTCCCTGTTCTACGGCGAGATTCGTCAAAGATTCCAAAAGCGAAATATCTAAAGTCGTATCCGTACAGCCAGCCGCAAAATAAAATTACGGGAATGTACAATTTGTACGTTCCTGTTTTGTCGTTGTACTAACGGTGTACAATTTCTACGTTCCTGTTTTGTCGTTGTACTAACGGTGTACAATTTCTACGTACCTGTTTTGTCGTTGTACTAGGCTGTATTTTCCAAAAATGGTGCAAGATGGCATTTTGGTTTCTCCCTAAAAACGAATTGACAAAGATGACAGCAGACGCAACAAATTCCGAATGACGATGGATGGTGGTGGAGGCGTCACGACACATTCTTCAACAAACTTTTTGTGTTGGTTTTCGTCGGATCTGATTCCTGCCTGTCCGAAGGCGCGTGGCAAATGTCCGATGGCGCGCGGCTCGTACGTGACCTTTCCACGCGTAAACGTTTTACACGTCCGGTGATTGATGACTCTCCTCCCTGAGGAGAGTCATTAATCACTGGACGACGTGACTTCTTGCTTCGAAAAAACGTAATCGGACGGTCGACGTTGTCTCCCAGAAGTTTGGAGAATCTTGACGCGCCGACAGTAATGATGTTTAAAAAAAAAAAAACAAACAGTACGGCCATGTACGAAAATGAGCTGGACACGTACGAAAATGTACTTTTTCCAGTAATGAACCTCACTTTTCGCCTGATGGAGGTTCACCCTAAGATTACGATTCTCCAATTATCCAGGAGAAGAAGTCGACCGTCCGATTAAATTTTGGTCTTCATCTGCGAAGCAATCGCTCCATACGCCTTTGTATTGGTGAACCCACCTCGCGGTGGTGGGTTCACCAATACAGAACCAGTCAATTCGCTACACCTAGAAGATAGACACGTGCGTCGATGAAAAATGAAAATTTTCACACGCCCCCAATGTCACGTGCCTTCGGACAAGGTGACCGTAAAATCTTTGCCGAAAAGAAATACGGTTTTTTCCTGAAAGTCAGCAGAGTGTAGGTCTCTCTGAGGTACATTGACGTGGTACACTTGCAAAGTACAGGTACGAAATATGCAAGTACGGATTTGCATACGAAAATGGTCGGTTTCCAAATCTTTGTGATTTTTTAGATTTGATCGTTGACTTACGTGGAGCCATTCAAATTGGAACACGTATGTAAAATCTTATTTACAGACGATACGCGATGTAACCGAGGCCTCTGTAATACATAAATTTTGCTGTCCGTACTATTACAGAGATGTAACCATGCCCTAAGAGTTCAGATATTTTGCTTTTGGAATCTTTGACTATGCTCGTCGTCAGAACAGGAACCTAGGTGCATCCAATCGAAAGAAAGCACGTACGCAATAGATTCATTGCTGACACGACCTGATGGACAAGTGAACGAAATATTACTGCCAGTAAACGTATCCGTACGATTACTGTAGGCGCCTGATGTTGGGAAGAGGCCTTAATACTTAATAAGGGTCAATTTACGTCCGGATACGTCTGTAATAGTACGGACAGTTTTATTGGCTGTGATATTTACTTATTTAGGACGAGTTGAGATCAGGTACAGAGACTCCGGCAAAGACTTGATTCCGGCTGATTCGCGTGCACTATGTCGGAAGGCACATGGCCTTTGCAAGTGTGAGAAAATGTTGTCTACGATTTAAATTATCCAGGTGTAGCGATTTACACGTTTTATAGTTGGCTGGCGACCTCACCAAGGTGGGTTGCAATCTACAGAGCCGGATGCTTCGCGGATGAGGACCCAAATATAGTCTAACGGTCAATGTTTGCGCCCAGACCTTTGGAAAATCCTGGTCGGATCTTCTATAATTTGTTTAAAATAAAAAACAGTACGGCATAGTACGGTATAGTACGTAATTAAGTAAACAGCCTCACTTTTCCTCTAATGGACAATTGCCCTAAAACTAGAAAATCACTTTGGGTCAACGATCCTTTTTGATTAAACAAACAAATCACTCGCAGTCAACGAATTGCGACGAAACGTAGCGACTTGCGTTTAATTTTGTAGACTTATTTGTCGTGTTGTTCACTCAATTTATGGATTTCTGTCGTCTTTCTTAATTTTGTCAGAATAGATGACACAAACTGGGAATCTATGAGAGGTAAGACAAGCTGTCGGAGCCACACAAAACCCAGCATCTCTGACCGTCGATCCCACCTCTGGATTACGGAATGTGGTTACTTGTGCTGTCCGTACGTCGAGGGCTTGGGGGGCCAGAATCTGCTTCAAAGATGCTACAATCTGACTGTCACAGAATACAAAGATCTTCGGATACGCGATCAGAAACATTTTCACATAGAAGCGGAGATCTTCCTTTCCTGTGTCCCATGCAGAAAGATAAGGGATCCGCGTTGGAGGATTCCTCCCGGAGGAGAAACAGTACAGTAATTGTGGCTTGGTTCTCGAATTTCCCAGCGTAGTACAGTACTGTGCTGAACTGTTTTTTACTGTACTGTAGTGCCTTCTGCGCTGAGGAAACCGACAAGATTGCGCCACTTAAAGCTGACCGCGTGTGAAGCGGCAGAAAAGCAGAGACCACTCTTCTATTGTTTTTTTGCTTTGTCCTTTTTCTAAAAGGGCAAAGCATTGTAGTCGCATTCGTCTCTGGTGAAAACGATAATTGATCGTCGATTGCTTATGTGTAAGATCGTGAGCCGTTGAGTGAGCCGTTGAGTTTTGATTGGCTTTGTCATGTTGCATTTTGATGTAATGAAATAGACACGTGGTACAATCCTATTTGTTGCATTTCACATGGTTATAGTGGTATGATAAAAGGCCAAACAAAATTGACATCACGCCAAAATGTCGTGATATCAATACCGGTTAAGAAACGTACAGTATCGTACTTTTATTTTTTGCGCGTGCGATCCCGTCACATCACGCCACATCACGCCACGCTGTCGTGTTCTCAATACCCCGTACACTACACCGCCAATCGCTATTAGCGAAGAAGTTTCTTTAGCGTACATGAAAAATTACCGTGGTTTACGCTAATTAAGAATTTGAAAATTTTGAAAAAAACATACATCCTAATTGTTTAATAATTCTAATTTGGGTCTTTGAAAAAAATAATGTCGGTCGCAAACATGCTTACGCTAATATAGGTATTCGTACAAAATCTGACAAATCGTACAGAAATCGTACGTTCACACGGTCGAAATGTGGTTGCTGGACGAATATGTGAGAACGTGATATTTGACAACCCGATTATATTCCCTTTTTAGAGCGCACATTCTCATGCGTCCGCGGTTACTAAAACTCATTAATTATACTTTTTCACTTAAAAAGGTACAATTTTGTACGAAAGCCAATGTCCGTACACCACACTAATTAAATGATGACGTACTTCCGTTTTGTACGGTACTAAAAAATTAACCCTAAACAGAGTAAAGAAAAAAATTAGTGTTGTGTATCGGTAAAAAACTTATCGCGATAACACCGATACCGATAGTTATCGGTTATCGAACGGTCAGAGGTTTCGATATATCGGTCTGGGACCAACAAATTCCATATCGGCGATAACTTAAAAAAATATAGTATGCATACAATAGTACTTTATAACATACTGTATTATTTTATTGACTTTATATAGCGTGGCATGCCACGTATAGAAATCTGTTCCGTTACAGTTAACTGCAATTTATTACGGTAAACGCGGCACATAAACGTTGGATGGTTAACTGAACGAAAACTTTACGGCGACGTACGGAAATTTACTAAAAACCTGGTGAACATGGAACTGGAAAAGGACGGCTGACACAAAAGTGCAACGGACGCAAAACAACATTCTGCGCGCCGCCGAAATCGAACGGACGACTTGGAATGGGAAAACACGAACGGACGGGCCAGCGTGAGCGCCGGCATCCCGGAATGGCTCTTTTGGCAGCTTTTGCCAAAAAAGCCGACAGATTGACACGTGGCAGGTCCCAGTGGATCGACAAAGCCATGGCATCGGATGTGAAAGGTACATCGTTTTTACTGGATCCGTATCGAAATCGTACAGATTTCATGGCGGCTACGGTACTTTCTATGCTTGTACACGTCCGGAGAATATGATGTACAGTTGAGTGTACAGACCGTACATTTACCGTACGGTCCGTACAATTATCGCCGATAGATATCGTTATCGGCATTATCGCCGATAAATAGCCGATATCATCGGCTACTTATCGGCGATAAGACCGATAGCGATATATCGTACCAATATATCGATTATCGGGTCCCCGAAAAAATGCCCATATCGGTTATCGGCAAATCCTTACCGATACACAACACTAAAAAAAATAGAATGAACTACGCTAATGGAGAATAATAATAAAAAAAAGCGGGACAGTATTAGCGTACACAACGCTAATAGCGATCGGCAGTGTGCTCTTATTTCAGAGTTGGCGTGACGTACGATGTGTCGTTTAATCTATACTGGTACAGAATTGTACAGTACACCGCGAAACGTAATTAGAGTAATGAAAAAATTAGAGTGCAAACTCTAAAAAAAAAAATAGAGTAATTAACGCTAATTTATGTGATAGAGCCTTTTCAACTACGAAGTTTACTCTAGTTTATTTAAGTACTCTAATTTGGCACGCTAATATCCTCTACTGTAAACTAGGTATTCGTACAGAATTTGGCAAAACGTACAGTTTATCGTCACTATGACGTTTGCACTACGCGGTTTGTTAAAACGCAGTTACATGATAACGACATGTATTAAATCATTATTTGTACTTTTTTACTTAATAAAATACAATTCTGCACGGTCTGACACCGTCCGTACTCCATACTATTTAAAACGAACATATATTAGAACTAAAAACGCAATTTAAACTTTTACCTTAAATATAATAACGAAAAAATTAGAATCGTTTACTCTATTTCATGTGATAGAGTCGAAATTTCGAGCGACCGAATTAGAGTAATTTACTCTAATTACGATTCGCGATCGCACTTTTAACTTTGGCTCGTGCGATAACGTCACATCACGCCACGTTGTCGTGTTCTTAATATCCGTACACTACACAACGAATCGTAATTAGAGTAGATAACGCTAATTTGGCCGCCCTAAATTTCGACTCTATCACGTTAAATAGGGTAGATGATTCCAATTTTTTCATTATGCTATTTAAGGTAAAGTTTAATTAGCGCAAAAAATTATAATATAGGTTCGTTTTAAATAGTGTGGAGTACGGACAACGTCTGACTGTGAAAAATTGTATTTTTATAAGTAAAAAGGTACAAATAATAATTTAATAGAATCGCGCTCCCATATGAAATTGCACTAAACAAAAAAAAAGTCGCATCGAAAAAAACCTGTTCGCATAGCTCCGTCTGTCGACAACATTAACGTCCGTGTGAACATTTACATGAATTTACATGTGAAAAGTTTATAGTTAAACGACAACAGTATGAGTTGATACAAATAGTATATATATATGAGACAAATAGTATTAAAGTCATAATGACGTCAAAATATACAGACTAACAGTTTTTGTATGTCTACATAATTTAGTGTTCATAATTACAACATGGATAATTATTGCCGACAAAACCTTATATAGAGTATTTAAATAAATTAGAGTAAATTTCCTTTGTTAAAAGGTTATATCACAATAATTAGCGTTTATAACTCGAAATACTTTTTTTTTGTTTTTTTACTCTAATTTGTTCTTTACTCTAATTACGATTCACGGTGTACCGAAATTGCAGTGTTGGCGTCACGTACGATGTTTGTATATGGTACGCACTGTACTATCGCATTGTACATGGTAAAGACTATGACGATGCCAAGTGGATGGTTTAATCTGCGTTTCGTTCATGTAAGGGGTTTGTTTAAGCGTAAAAGATTCACATTAATTTGAGCGTTCGATCTTAATCTACTGAACGATATGAATGATTGGACTGAATATATCATGTAGTATTAAATATTTGAATGTTAAATCTAGAATACACATTAAACCATTAACATGATTCAACCATTATTCGTTTAAACATAATATACTAATAGTTTTTGTTTATTTTTATACTAAGCTGTTGCATGTATATTTTATGCATTTTTTTTTTTATCAATATATAAAATCACAAAAGAAAAATCAAATAAAAAGACAAACAAAATAAATAACCACAATACAACCTTGATCACATAATAAAAAAACAAGAAACAAATGTAAACATAACAAATATAATAACAAGAAAAAAAAACATCAGACTTAACTAAGATACAACCAACTTAGTCCAAAGACCCAGAAGGTTGGAATAACATCATTATCAGCTCGATGGCTGACTAACACTACAAACACGTAATTTTTTTCATATTTTTTGATAGTTAGAATATGTTGATTACTTTAAGTACTTTTTTTTGTTTTCGATCAAGCACCTTAGTCGAAGACCCAAATGGTTGCATAAACATCATTATCAACTCAAAGGCTGATTAACATTACAATCACTTATTATTTATTAATTTCGTGGTTCATTATAGTAGATTGAGTACTTTGAGTACTTTGTTTTTCTTTTTCTTTTTTTGTGATCAACTAACTTAGTCCTAAGACTTAGAAGGTTGCATAAACATCACTATCAGCTCGGAGGCTGACTAACCTTACAAACACTTGTTTTCATTCATTATATTTGTTTGTTAGATTACATTGTTACTTTGAATACTTTATTTTTGTTTTTTCGATCAACCAACTTAGTCTGAAAACCAAGAAAGTTACTGAACATCATTATCAACTCAAAGGCTCACCAACACTACAATCATTTTTTTTTAAATACAACACAAATACTTGAATACTTTGTTTCGATGAAACTAGATTACTTTGTTTTTTTTTTATATGACCAACATTACAGATATTGATTTTTTTTTTTTTTTATACAATACAAATTCTTAGGATACTTTGTTTTTGTGATACTTTGATTACATTATCATCATCATCATCATCACCATTATCATAATTACATCATCATTATCATCATCATTACATCATCATCATCATCATCGCCATCATCATCGTCAACATCATCATCGTCAACATCATCATCATCATCATCATCGTCGTCATCATCATCATCATCATCATTACATCATCATCATCATCATTACATCATCATCATCATTACATTATCATCATCATCGTCATCGTCATCATCAACGTCACCATCATCATCGTTATCATCATCATCGTCATCATCATCATCATCTTCATCATCATCATCATCATTACATCATCATCATCATCATCATTACATCATCATCATCATCAACAACATCATCATCATTACATCATGGTTTGTTTTTCTATATTAAATACAATACAAATACTTTGAAAGCTTTGTTTTGGTGATAAATTGATTACATCATCATCATCATCATCATCTTCATCATCATCATTGTCACCATCATCGCCAATATCATCATCGTCAACATCATCATCATCATCATCATCATTATACCATTATCATCATTATCATCATCATCATTACATCATTACATCATCATCATCATCATCATCATCATCATCATCATAGTCATAATCATCCTCAACATCATCATCATCATCATCACCATCATCATCATCATCATCATCATCATCAACATCGTCAACATCATCATCATCATCATCATGCATTTTATTTAATAGATACCGCTTAAAGTAAACTATCACTACAACTTTCTACCAGAGGCTAATAAACTTATTTTTATCAACGTAGCTTAAAATAAAAATAGAACTAAAATTTCTTACCAATGTCTTTGCTGTATAATGTCCCATGGCCATCATTCCATGAGGGGTCGTATCCTCCCCCGTCACAAACTTGTTGGGCTCTTTTTGAGGGGCATAGACTCCAAGCATCACTTTCACCTTGTCCACTGAAGGAAACCAAAAAGACAAACAACCGTTTAAATATAACATGAACTTGTGAACATAGCAAACAACAAAACGTAGTGAACTTTAGATACACAATAAATTTTTCATACAAACCATATAAATTGTGAACACTCATGCGGCATAAATTTGTGTTTGTTACATGCAATGGAAACTTGTGAATATTCAAATATCACTCTCGCCTTTTTCCCTAAAGATCCAAAAGGAAAAACGACCATTTAAATATATAAAGTTGTGAACACATCATGCGGTACAAATGTTTTGATGTTTAGATGCTATACAACTAATGAACATAAAACAATAAACTTGAGTATAATGTTTATACTACAATATAAACTCGTGAACCTTGTGAATATTACATACAATAGAAAATTGTGAATATTCGAGCATCACTATTGTTTTGTTAAAAGAGGGAAATAAAAAGGAAAAACAACCTTTTAACATATCAAATTGCAAATTTAACATATCCGTCTGTGTCTCAAGGGGCGTATAATTTGTTTATACATATAATATGAACTAGTGAACACTACTGCAATAAAAAACTTGTAAGCAAGAGATACAATACAACTTGCAAACACGAAACAAATACTTGTGTACGTTGTTTATACATCCATTGTAAACTTGTAAACCCTATATGCAATATGAACTTATGCACGTTGAATACAACACAGTCATGCAAACAACCTCTCATGGCCATAAAAATAATCCAGTAAAACTCATCCAAGAATGGAATGAACTATAACATGAATCTCACTATTCACGAGCATAACTGGAATTCATACAGTAACTCAGCTTTTGAAGACGACTTTAGAAATTTTGTTTGATATAACTTTATGTGTTATTCACATTATTTGGGTATTGTACCCAATATTTGAGTGAATTGTAGTTGATAACACAACTATAAACTTGTGAACAAAAGCTTTAAGTTGGTTAATCTAAGAAAAGGGAAGCTCGATATAAAACTACTTCGCTAGTAGCGCCATAAATGCATTAGAATGATCCAAGTTTTACACTTGGTGAAAAATCTGAATATATGATCCACTAACCCTTATAATCCACATCCGTGACTCATGAACATATTTATTTGCATCCTTCAATCCAAAATAAATACTATAAGTTGAACTAAAGAATAACCAATCAAAAAGAAAACATAAAATAAAACAATCTAGTACATGTAAAAAGACAGAGGAAAAAAAAAACAATAAAACAACCTTAGCAACAATCTGTTGGGTACTTGTGAGGGCGGCCAAAGCACCAACTGTCACGGCTTACCTGGCAATAACTGTTGGTTTTTGGAAATCATTAGTCCTCTATATATCACATTGTTATGCTGCCATGCTGCGCTTGTCACATCGCAGTCAGAACAGCTTGTGTACTAGGTACTAAGTGTATTGGAACGTACTGAATTGGACTTCAAGTGACGAGAAGTAACATAGACGAAAAGTCCGGTTTTCGTAAAGGGAAATGGACGACGGTACACTTCAGACACACGTGTCAGTCTGTGAGGAAGTCAAGGTTGGTTGTTCCCAATGGAAAAGTACAGTTTCATTTGGGGACCGGATTTACACGTCGAGGTTCATCTTTGGTGATGAAAGAATATATTGAAGGCGGACGGAGTACGCCGTCAGTTTTGGAAGAGAAATATTGACTGTGTGGTCATTGTATGTCGGTCGTAAAAAATATATTGCGGCGGTCAACATGTGATGAATTGGACGCCACCGGAGCTACGGACAGCAACGCCGTCAGTTTGGTCAATTTGGCGAGGGACGCGAAATCGCGTCCATCACATGTTATTTATCATGAACGGTCCAGATTCATTTGACAAATTTCGTAAGGTTTGTAAATAGTTACAACAATATTTTTGTTCTACGTGCATTAATTATTAGGATCGATTTATTCATTCTGACATATCTCAAATTATTCGGATATACTCACATTAATACAGGTAGTTGATTGATTACGTACGGCTGGCATGCCTCCGTACATACAGTAAGCTCTAGTGTATATTTGTAGGACTTAGTCATTTTTCATTTTAGGAACCTTTTGGACATAAACTGTTTTGCTTTTTTTTTCGGAATTTCATTTGAGAATTGCTCTCAGTTTTATCGGCAAAATTGTCTAATATTTTGCATGTGTGTTCCTCCTTGTATTGGAAATATTGTGGCTGATTCTCTGACCTATTGTGTGTCTTATTTGCTTGGAGATTCATTGTGAAGCTAGTCATATTTATCAAAGTTTTGGCAAGTTGTTTTTCTGCAACTTTGACAAGGTGTTGTGATTACTCGGTTTCGTATTGTTATATGAAAATTGGTGGGAATACTTAGTGGCCTAGGAACTATCTGGTAGAGTAGTTTCAGCTTGGTTTGGCTATTCTGTAAAATTCTGAGTGGAATCAAAGGAGGCTGTTTTGGGGTAGTCTGTGGTGCTACAGAGGGTACAGTCATGGTTGAAAAAGGCTATGAACAAAAGGTTATTTGCCCACACCTATGGCTACCCATATTGGATGAATCAATCTTACCTATATTTGATGGATCTAAATATTACTATTGGAGGAGTATTTTTGAGGGCTACTTCAAGTCGAGGAAGTTAATGGATGTGGTCAATGGGACGTGGTGAATCATCGGCTGGATTAGAGGAGAAGAACAATGTGTGTTTGCTGACTATCAAGCTATCCTTGAAAGAGGAACTTGTCACGACTTTCATTAATCTAGAAAGTGCAACTGAATTATGGAAGAGCTTAGAACGTGTATATCAAAAGACTTCTATGTATCACTGGATGAGTAATGTCACGAAAATAGTTGAGTATAAGTATGATGGAGGTAGTATGGTGAATTACTGTATTGGGTTACAAATATTGTTTGCAAAAAACGATATTGCAGGAGGAAACTTCACCAATGCTAAAAAGGCTTTCTTGCTAATGAAAAGATTTTCAAAGGAATATAGGTGTGCTTTAGATTTATTAAAACAGGTTGATAAAAAGGATTAGAACTTACCTTTAGCAATCAGATGTGTTTTAGATGAAGAGTCTAATAACGAGGCTTTAAAGAACTGGGGGAATCGTCAAGGTGTCAGATCACAGTTTCAGAGAAATAAGAAAAGTTGTCAGGTAGAAAACTGTTTTTACTGTAATGATGTAGGGCATACTTTCAGGGTATGTCCGCTATATAAAAGTGCATGTGTCGCAGGAACTTTCAGGAATGGATGGGATGATAATCGAGTTCGACCCCCTAAACAAATGGCTACACTTCCCACCGAAGAATTTGTATACTTGCCGATTGCTACTCTTCGAAGTATGGAACATGAGGAAGGGCAAGGAGAAATTGTTGTCACCGGAAATGGAATGGGGAAAAAGGTGACAGGAAAAGATTCAGTTTGTGTCATTTTTTCAAACAACAGATTGGTGAGTGATGAAAATGTGCAAGAGGAAGAGGTTATTGAAGTTAGAATACTAGTAGGAGGTGAAGGGGATTTGGAAGTTAAAACTGAAAATAATTTGCAGGAGGAAATTAATACACTCAGAGAAAAAGAGAGGAAAGGTGTTCAAGAAAGTGGAGTTAGTGAAGAAGTTTATAATACGGAAGAAGAAGGAGAGAGGAAAAGTGTTCAGAAAATTGGAGTACGCGAAGAAGTTTATAATGCGGAAGAAGGAAATAAAATTGCGAAAATAAGAGGAACATCAAAATTCAATAAGAAAACGAAGAAAAGAAGTAGAATTCAACGGATTAACAGTAAAAGGAAACGTATTCCGAAAGTGGTTAAAAGAAGACGGCGTGAAAAGTAACTTTAACGAAGTGACTACCATTAACCTCCAATGATATTCGTGGAAATTTAAATTTTGAGATCATTCTAAAATTGATTGAAAAATAGAGTTTTTATTTTGAAGACCTAAAAAGAGTCAGCGGAAGCAATGGTGTGTCTAGGAAGGACGAATTTTGGAAGAGATGGCCGCAAGGAGCTGGAGCAGTGTAGGCGTTGAGCACATCTTGCAGCGCTGCTATGCTGCTCTGAGGCGTTGCTATGTTGCTATGCTGATATATTGCTATACAGCTATACTGCTATGTTGCTATGCTGCTATGCTTCTATGCTGCTATGCTGCTATGCTGCTATGCTGCTATGCTCCTATGCTTCTATGTTGCTATGCTGCTATGCTGCAATGCAGCTATGTTGCTATGTTGCTATGCTGCTATGCTGCCTTTATCTAACATCGCAATCATAGCAGCTACCATGCGATTAATTTATTCCGGATGCACAAAATTAATTTTTTGGGGGAGTATTGTTTTTGAAAAAGTTAGTTTCGCAGTTGCGCTGCTTTAACCTCGCTATCATAGCGGTTAATATGCTCTTATTTTATTTCGGATGTACGAAACTAAATTTTCGGGGGAGTGTTGTTTTGAAAATTCAGTTTAGTGAGTGCGTATCGTTTCGTGCATATAAAATGTTTCGTGGTTACAGTACAAGATTCTAATGTTATCTTGATTTAATGTGGAGGTTCGAATAGATCTGCAAATTGGGGGAGCAACGGTACTAATTGCTTAGAATGTACGAAATTATTTGAATCAGTGGTAACGTTAGCCGAAGCGTGGTGACGGGTGAACAAAAGGGGAGAAGGGAGAAATGTAAACTTAGTGGCTGAGAGAGTCTAAAGGTTTGGGGGAGTGTTGGTTTTTGGAAACCTTTAGTCCTCTGTGTATCACATTGCTATGCTGCCATGTTGCGCTGGTCACATCGCAGTCATAGCAGCTTGCGTACTAGGTACTAAGTTTATTGGAACGTACGGAATTGGGCTTCAAGTGACGCGAATAAACGTAGACGAAAGTGCGGAATGTGTTGGAGAAATGAACGGCGGATCGCGAAGCGATCCGATGATTAATATTCGAAATGATTTGAATTGTACGTCGGCCGTACGAAACATAATGCGGCGGTCAAACGGAAATGGATGACGGTACACTTCAGACACACGTGTCAGTCCGTGAGGAAGTTAAGATTGGTTGTTCCCGATTGAAAAGTACAGTTTCATTTGGGGACCGGATTTACACGTCGAGGTTCATCTTCGGTGAAGAAAAGAATACGTGGAAGGCGGACGGAGTCCGCCGTCATGTTTGGAAGAGAAATATTGACTGTGCTGTCATTGTATATCGGTCGTACGAAACATAATGCGGCGGTCAACATGTGATGAATTGGACGCCGCCAGAGCTACGGACAGCAACGCCATCAGTTTGGTCAATTTGGCGAGGGACGCGAAATCGCGTCCATCACATGTTATTTATCATGAACGGTCCAGATTCATTTGACAAATTTCGTAAGGTTTGTAAATAGTTACAACAATATTTTTGTTCTACGTGCATTAATTATTAGGATCGATTTATTCATTCTGACATATCTCAAATTATTCGGATATACTCACATTAATACAGGTAGTTGATTGATTACGTACGGCTGGCATGCCTCCGTACATACAGTAAGCTCTAGTGTATATTTGTAGGACTTAGTCATTTTTCATTTTAGGAACCTTTTGGACATAAACTGTTTTGCTCTTTTTTTTCGGAATTTCATTTGAGAATTGCTCTCAGTTTTATCGGCAAAATTGTCTAATATTTTGCATGTGTGTTCCTACTTGTATTGCAAATATTGTGGCTGATTCTCTGACCTATTGTGTGTCTTATTTGCTTGGAGATTTATTGTGAAGCTGGTCATATTTATCAACGTTCTGGTAGGTTGTTTTTCTGCAACTTTGACTGGGTGTTGTGATTACTTGGTTAGGTATTGTTATATGAAAATTGGTAGGAATACTTAGTGGCCTAGGAACTATTTGTTGAGTAGTTTGAGCTTGGTTTGGTTATTTTATAAAATTATGAGTGGAATCAAAGGAGGCTGTTTTGGGGTAGTTTGTTGTGCTTCCGATGGTACATTCATGGCTGAATATGGCTATGAACAACAATAGTTTCCTTCTCACCCTCCAGTCATACAATAAACATCTAAACTTTTCCCGACCTTCTCCCTCTCCATATCCCTCCCCCTCTCTTCTATTGAATATTCAAGATATTTAGAATTGATGAGGGGGAAAGGGAGGGAGGGAGGGAATGAGGGAAGGGGAGACGGAGGTAGTGGTTGACCGGAAGAGATCTAGATTCATGCTCTAATGAAGTGACAAGGGGAGATGCTGACAAGATTTTTCAGATCCTCCGGTCTCAGAATTCAAAACGGGACACGCTGGGAACATAGTACTGTACTGTACAATACTGAACGGTACAATACATTACCTACGGAATGAACTGCCAAAATTATTTTCCCATCGACAGTCAAAATGAATCAATATCCATATTGTCGTACCAAATTTGTCCTTGGATTTCAAAATCTCAACCGTACAAAAATTGTAGCCGCAAGAAGTTTGACGGTCGATAAAATAGCCATACAAAAAACGTAGCCGTAAGAAGTTTGACAGTTGACAAAATATCTATCAACAAACCGACAAAATCTATCGCAAATCTGTCGTATTTTTTATGGTACTGTACAAAAACGACAGGCCCTTAGCAACCAAAGGGCAAAGTACTGGGTCGCATGCGACTATTATTTTCATTGCGTGAAAGTATATCGTGTGATTCAGACATCTAGCATTCGGGGTGGTACGCCTTTCAATATGCGGAAAATCCCGTGAGTCGCACACTGACAAGGCTCTTCAACATGCGAAATCCCACAGTGACAAGATACTCACAGTGACAAGATATTGTACCTTTATGGTATCGAGTGAGCGAAAATCTTCTGTTTTAAACTTGGTGCTATCGTGTTCAAATGTTGTATTGAAATGTTTTTTTTACCCTAGGTCTGTCCACTGCCTTTTTTTTTATGTTGCCCAGCTATTTAAAAGCCAATTTTACTACTTAAGGTGAAGTTCTATAATGACATAATGTAATTGTACCGCAAACATTACAGGATGCTACAATTTGAAGGATGTTCCATTGCGCAGCGTCTGTAATCCACTTGTTCATACTTTAGTGGTACCACGTGAGCTAAGATCTGATATTAAAATCGGCAATGATTATCCCACCGACCAAAATCTCCATTTGCGTACCATGTACGTGCGTAGCAAGTCATTGTGCGTCACAACTTTTGTACTCTTTGCAAACGTGTTGTCATATACCACCTCAATTTCATTTTTTTAGGGTTTTTGTTTTTTTGCGTGATGAATAAGCGTTGCTAAAAAAAGTGTGACAAATGGGCAATAATAAAAATAGCGTGACAAAAGTGCGTTACTAGATTTTGTTTGTATTTTTTGTTGGATTTTTGAATGCGTCTATCGTGTGCGAATTTTTTTGATTTCTGTTGGTTGCCATCTTGACAGAAATGCTCATTATCCAGCATGTCGCAACTCAATTTTTTTTGTAAACGGTGATGTACCTCGAGAAACTTTTGAAGCGAAAGCTTCGCGAAAAAATATCCAATGGTCATTGTTAACTCCCATACCTTTGGAGAATATTGGCAAGATTCTCTGAAATGTTGTTTCATGATAAAAACAAAATAAAATGTACGGCGTAGTACGGAGAAGTTTGAATTTCTGTAAACAACCTCACTTTTAGTCTAACGAAACTTCAAATTTAGTTGGACATAAGTGGTGTACACGACATATGGGTTTATTAGGGTACGTCTCCATGTGCCAAAGAAAGGATTTTTTTTTGTCGTTTTCTTGTAAAACTTAGAGCAGTACCGCGTAAATTTCAACCGTACAAAAAAACAGAAAACAAGAGAAGTACATTTTGCCTCATCATCAAATTTATGATGTACAACATGTTGACGTCTTATGTTCTTCAACCCACGGCCACGCCAAAACGTCATTTTCAAAACTTTTCTTTAAAACATAGGGAACGATGTCTTTTAAAACAATGTATTTTCGAAAAAAGCAAATAGGAACACCTATTCGCATGTGTAAAAAAAACTACAAAATTTTCAAACGAATTCAAACAAATTCAACCGATGGCGAAAGGTATAATATTTGTTATGTTTTGTCCGTTTGCGCCCATCAAAGTACACAAATTGTTTTGTTTTGTCGCGTTTCGTTCTGTACAGATTTTTCGATTCCACGGGTCTGAAAATTATGATGCCATTTCACGAAAACGTGAGATTTTTCCATTCCAGGGGTCTAAAAATTACGATGCCATTTCACGAAAACGTGAGAAATCTCTGAAGGCGCCGCAGCAAGTCGCACACGCCAGCTCTCTCACGCAACCATTGCTAATTATAATACAATATTTTTATTTTAGGGTGAATATTATTTTATTCAGAGAATATTCTCGAAATGTAACAGCATTTTAACCTCCAAACCTCGTCACTCCTTCAAACTTCACTATTGCTCGTCTTTACATTGCCACGGGTTTCTATGTTTTATATGTTCTTTTTTTTTATATTTTTTTATGTTCTGGTTATTTAAACAAAATAGAAAAATAATGATTATCATTTTTCCAATTCGTTTACCTTATTTGTTTTTTGTTTATGGTATTTTTTTCCATATCTTTTTTTTATCTCTATTTATTCACGTAACCGTTTGAAACCTATTATTGAACTTTTAAATCTATGGAAAGAGAGCCAATTTTGACCAAATGTTTGGTCAAATTACGGTCAAATATGGTCAAAATGTGTGTTTGTAATTTGAGTAACAACTGATTATAATAACAACTTTAAGTTATATTAGGTTGGTTAAGTTTTAAAGAGAATGTCATCACATTCAACGATCATTTTTTCATAGTATTGTTTTAAGATCAATATTTAAAGACCAACTTTCGAATATAATTATTTAAAAAAAAACTTTAAGATCCTAACTCTGTACATTATTATTTTCTGATTACTTAACTATTATTGTTTTACTCCCTTTCGTAAAATGATAAAAAATAAAATAAAAATTGAAATAGCAAAGGGTCAATATTCCTTAATCAACAATCAAAAATAAACCTAGTAGTCAACAGTTTAAAGTGAACCTTGTACTGCACAACAAGTCATGAGCAGTACAAAGTCAACAGTATCATGCAATTGTATTTTTTGTTTTAATCTAGTTATTCTACTTTATTTTATATTGTTTGGACAAGCGAGGTGGAATAGAGATTTAAAGCGCGCGGAAATTGCCAAAAAGGCAACTGTACAGGGAAGGCAGCGAAAACGACACTTATTCAGCCATGGTCAACAGCCATGGACAAAGGGTTGAAAAAGGTGAATGTCTACAAACTTCACGTAAAATTATGCGACGTCACTACCACTTTTGAACAATCCGGTGCGGCAAGTCAGATTGTAGACGTTGACAACCGTCAAGGGCTCTAACGGTAATAAGGGATTGAACTTATTCATAATTAGGAATTAAAGTGTTACCGATATAGAGTTATGAATTTGTTATACGTCCGTGAAAGAATCGCACAATTCAGAGTTATTTTTTAAAAGTTATAGCGATTGCTGTATTAAGTCGACACCGCGAGGTCAAAATAACAAATGAGTGTTCGTTGTAGCGGGTTAAGGGTCAAATTAATAGCGCAATTTCCGGCGTACGTTTGATAAAGTGCTAATAGTAGTTTGGTAGGTATGATGGTTCGTTTCGCACAATTTTCAATATGAAACGTCATAAGTTATGTTATGTAAGTTACGTAAGTAGTTTCGAGCGTGAAATTTGTGACGCGCGGACGTGTGAAGTCGCGTTTCAATTCGCGCGCACTTTTGCACGTAAATGTTACGTAGTGAAAGGTAGCTTTTGATTGGTCAGAATTGCTACGTAGTTAGTCAAAGATTTCACACGCTTTTGCATTGGTCAGTCGTAGTCACAGTTGATCAATGATTGGCCTAGGTGAAAACCTGTTCAACGAAGCGTTGACTTTGGCTTGGCTGGTCCGAGGCGATGATGGATAAATGGTGAAGTCCAAAAGAAAAGTAGGCATCTTTTCCTTTGGAAAATTTTGTGAAAATTATGACTGATTTTGGTTTTGAACCCATAATACCAAATTTGAGCAATGCCATTTTGCACATAAATCTCTTACTAACTATGTAGTGTTTTAGTAGTTAAGAGATATAATTATTTAAGAGTGGGGGGCAGTGGAAAATACTTTAAAGGAAGGGTAGAGCCAAGAGGGCAAGAGACCAAGCTAAATGTCATTTGGACTGAAGCTTCTTCTAATTAAAAGTTTATCTTTATGTGAGTGATTTCAATGTGAATGTGTGTATTTTAATGTATCGAATGTGTGGTTGAAATTGGTTGCAGAAGTGGGATTTTCTGAGAGGTAGGACATCCTGTTACATATTGTATCAAAGCTTTGGTTAGAAGCTAGGGAGAAGCTTGCTCACCCGAAAATCAACTGCCGTGACTGGAGTGGGTGCTCTGACTCGTGTAGCCCTGTTGTGGGTGCTCTGACCCGTGTACATAGAACCACAATGTGTAGTGGTAGGGGATTGGAG
This sequence comes from Zygnema cylindricum, assembly GCA_037447655.1. Taxonomy (NCBI): domain Eukaryota; kingdom Viridiplantae; phylum Streptophyta; class Zygnematophyceae; order Zygnematales; family Zygnemataceae; genus Zygnema; species Zygnema cylindricum. The sequence continues at coordinate 161,947 of JBBHKE010002304.1, forward strand.
GGAAACTAAGTGATCACACTCCCAACGGCTGCTGGTGAGATGTGGGGCGTGGTTAAGTCTTAAAGACTCAAGCGGGGTAGGTAGTGTTCCTTCGTACATACAGTAGTGAGCTCTAGTGTATATTTATACGACTTAGTCATTTTTTGGACTAAACCTTTTGTACCAAAATCTGGTTTGGTCATTTTTGGTAATTTCATCTGAGGATTACTCTCATATCTATTGGCAAAATTATTTAAAATTTTTTATGTGTGTTCCTCCTTGTATTGTCAATATTGTGGCAAATATGCAGACCTAGTGTGTGTCTGGTTTGCTTTGGGATTTATTGTGAAGTTGATCAGATTTATCAAAGTTTTGGCAAACTATTTTTTTGCAACTTAGACTAAGTGATGTGATAAGTCTATTTAGTATTTTTATATGAAAATTTGGGGGAATACTAAGTAGCCTAGAAACTATCTGTTCATGTAGTTTCAGCTTGTTTTGTTTATTCTATAGAATTCTGAGTGGATTAAAAGTAGGTTGTTTTTGGGTAGTCCGTGGTGCTTCCGAGGGTAAATCCATGGCTGGAAATGGCTATGGACAACAAAGATGCAGCAGAAAGTTATGGTTTCGAGTACTTCATCGCCACACTACGACATGGCCATAAAGGTGACGCCTGTCACATCTGGACTTGTTGTGATGCTTCTCGAGATTTCGCAAGTTAATGAGATGTTGCCACATGTCATCTTGTGTGACGATGACCGCAAACCGCCAAAACGACCATTTCCAGATGTCAGTTAGCACCATGGCCGTCCAATCCGAAATCGGTTTTTAATACAAGCCTTCGAAATAAATGTCCGTAACATTTGTTTCGTTCAATACATAAAGTACAATTAAATCTATGCTCCATAATTCGTTCATCTAGTTAAATGGAATTCCCTACGTGAACATGTTTAAATAGTTTTCCCACACTATATATCCCAGCACACTTCTTATACTATAGGATAACGCTAACAGCTACCGGCTACTTTGACAGACGGTAGGTACCAGGATCAAATCTTGGTTCCAACAACATGTTTGGTATGGATCTTGGTTCCAACAACATGTTTGGTATGGACAACTTCGCCTGCTGCCTGTCTTCTTGGACAACATAAACAGCCATGGCTCTAGCTCCCTCTCCAATCTTCACTGACCACAACAAGAGTGGGGACTTTGAGAGTGGAGTGAGAAGTAGGTTGCCTTTGCTGTTTTCTCTTGTTTTATTTTTCCTATTTTAAATCTAGAAGATACACAACAGACACCTCTAATTTCTACAATTATATTCTATCATTCTTTTTGCTTGATTTTATCGTGTGATAATGCCAAATGCTGTATAAAAACGTGAAATAGAGAATGCCTTGAATTTTATGAAGAAAATATACTGTGGAATTAGTCAAAAGATTTTATAATCGTGTTGCTATGTAGATGAAACAATTTTCGAATGGAAAAATGAATTCAAAGTTGTTAAGGAAAATGGGAATGTTTCAAATAAAATTTTGGATGAGCTTATTAACTTCATTCACACCAAAAATGATATAAATGACCAAAAGGGTGAGAGTAGAAAAAATAATGCCTGTTTCAGGGAGCATGATCATGATAGACCTAAGAAAATAAGAGATCTGAAATTTTCTGTGAATGAGGCACCGTCCTTTGATAGTAAGAAGATTGATGAGTTGGATGCACGGATATTCCACATAGAATGCTATTTCGAATCTAGGAATTATGATCATGATGATTACACTCCTTTTGCTGTCAGCTTTCTGAAGGGTGATGGTCAAATTCGGTATTACACTCAGAAAAGGTATAATTTGATTCCTAATAATGCTAATTCGGAAGCTTTTAAAACCGTGATCAAATTGCGTTTTTTGTCTGTCACTTATAAATCCAGGATAGAAGAAAAGTGGGTGACTTGTAAGCACACTGGATCTGTGAAGGATTATATTGTTGAATTCAACTCATCTAGCATTCATGTCACGTGTTTAACTGATGAAATGACAAAGTTGCATTTTTTAAATTATCTAATTCTTATAATGAAATCAGATTTGACACATCAGAAATTTAATAATTTGAGAGAATTACATGATAAGTCATTAGAATTTGGGGATCAGTTGGGATATAACCTGGAAACCAGATCTGTAAGGAGTAATTCCAATGAAGTATCACAGTGGGGTGAAGAGGAATTTGAGGAAGAGGGTCTGAATACGAATAGGCAGAATATTTTTAGGGGAAATCAAAGAAAAAATTAGAAGGGTGGACAGAGTGTTAATGCAGGAAACAAATTTAATAATAGAGGGGGATACATTAAGAGTCTTAAACCAAGCATTGATGCTCAAAAACCTAATCTTTTCATACCCAATGCACTATCTGTTAGAAAAAAGGTCATAGAGCATTTGAGTGTGCACAATTGAAAAAGATTAACTGTTATAAGTGGAGAGAGGAGGGATATTTCAACAAAGAGTGCACAAAACCCAAAAAAAAAGTCACTTGTCTTAGATACGGAGGTCCAAAACATTTCGTTAAGAAATATCAGATAAAGGTTCTCTCAAAATAGTCGATGTCAATGAAGGTCTTTAGGAAGATATTGCAGTATACCTAGCTGAGCAAGAAGCCCAAGATATGGGAAACGGAAAGAACTAGTTGAAAACCCTCAGTTGAGTCAACCAGATCAAAAAATTAAAGAGTTAACTCTGGAGGGCAAGTTAATGATTTGAAAAGCTAGGTTAGCAGAATTTATTATGATTCTGACTAAACTGCATAGTTGAAAAACCCTACTGATAAAATTCTTAACAACATACCTATGTTAGAACAATTAAGTAACGAGGACACCAGACACAGTTTGATCAGATTTGAGTCTTTAGTGGAGGGAAAACCATTAAGAGTAATGGTTGATTCAAGTGCTACCATAATCCTATTTCACATAAGTTTAGAGAGGAAAACAAAATTCCTACAATCAAAAGGGAAAAACCTTTACATGTTTAGGTGGTAGACGGTAATAGGTCCACATTGGATTCACAAATCGACATGATAGAAATTGATATCCAGGGTCATAAAATGAAAGTGTGTGTGAAATAATCAATTTAGGTAGTGAGAAGCTAATATTGATAAATCATTGGTTAACAGAACATAATCCTCAAATTAATAAGGAAATTAACACCTTGAAAGTGAAGTCTAAAAATGGTGTGAAGGTTTTCCAAGCATTATCTTATAACAAATTGGATAGGAATCATATAAAAAACATAAACAGATTGGAAGTGGAAGATTTAGTTTCCGTTAAACAATTTAAAAAACACTTAAAAGATAAAACAAATCATGCTTTTTTTTTAGTAACTGAGGAAGTTACTAATGAAGGGGGGAGGGGGGAAACGCTTACATTAATCTCATTCCTAAATCAGACACCGCTGACAATCTTGAAAAACTAAAATCTGATTTTGTAAAGATTTGATTTATGAATTTTGAGATGTTTTCCCAAGTGATTTACCCTTAGGAAGGCCACCTTCCCGAGATTTGGAACATGTAATTAACTTGGAACCTGGATGTAATCCTTTGTCACAAGAATTTATAAGCACAACTTTTTTGAGGAGGGATAAAACAATCAATGAGCTTTTGGAGAAGGGATATATTCAGCCCAACAAATCACTTTATGGAACGCTAGTCCTCTTCGTCAAAAAGAAGGACGGAATGTTGAGAATGTGTGTCGACTATAGTAATCTGAACAAGATTACGGTGAAAGATAAGTATCCGTATCATTAATTTTTAATTTGATAGATGGTTTAAAAGGTGCTAAAGTATTTTCGTTGTTTGACTTGAGTAGTGGCTTCAATTAGGTGCCAATTAGAATAGAGGATGTTGATAAAACAATTTTTAGAACTAGGGTTGGTCATTTTGAATGGAGAGTGATGCCATTTGGCTTAACGAATGCAACACCTGTTGTATTTAAAAAGATGTTTCGTGACCACGCAATGTTTCGCGTGGGTAACATATAATTGAAAGTAATATGGTGGTTCGAATGGATTTGTGGATCAGGGGAGTAAATGTACGAGTAAAGTTAAAGGGACGCGAGTAAGTAATTGAGTGGCGCGGAACGCGTTAAGAAATGGACGGCGTATTGCGGCGCGTGTTGAAAGTTATGTATTTTCTAGGTCTAAATAGGAAAAATAAAAGGAAAAAATAAAGCAAAGTCAGAGTGCTTCTCGCTCCACTCTCCAGTCCCCATATTTGTTGTAGTCAGTGAAGACTGGAGAGAGAGCTAGAACCATGGCTGCCTATGCTGTCTAAGGTGACAAAAAATAGGCTACTACTTAGTCTGTATTAAAATGACTGCCGGCTTCGGGATTTGATCCTGGTACTTAACGTCTGTTAGATTAACCGGTAGGTGATAGTTTTATCGTGTAGTCTAGGATCAGTGCTAGTACATATAGGGTACGATAGGTATTTGAATAAATACAGGGCAAATATTCCATTTAACTACTAAGACGGAATCTTTGGCATAGAACGCGCTGTACCTGTAACGCCGCATGAAACAAATATTACGGACATTTGTTTCGACGATCCGGATAAAAAGGCGATGTGAAAATCGACGGCCATGGTGCAAGCCGGGATTTCGGAATGGCCGCCTTGGCGTTTTTGGGCGCCGCCACTCCGGATGACATGTGGCGACATCGTACGTGGTTGCGGAATTTCCGGAGTGCAAGAGAACAAGCTCCGATGTGACAAATGAGCTGCCATACAAAAAGTACACATACGCCTGTACTTTTCTGTACGGTATAGTCTTGTGATTGGCGCCGTACTTCAGTAGAAGGGCTTTTAGAGAGGGAATAGGACTTCGAATATTTCGGGTAGGTAGCCGCCTCCACCAGAGAGCATCTTGTATAAAAGGCAAACTTTGGCCGACCATAACAATCAACTCAACTGACCATTTTCAGTGATTCTTTTTGCTGCGGACTCAAGGGAGTCCACGCTAAACAAGGGTGTAGTCGGTCAGAGTTTTTGCCTGCCTGGGTGGCTGTATTTCTAAGGGAAAGTGAAAGTGGGTGAATGTATCCAAATCACATATTCTAACTTTGCATTCTGTGGTGGAACTGAGCACACAGAAAGTGATATTTCACGGGGGTGAAGTTGTAATGGGGCTCTGATTGTCAATGGGTCAATCATTTGGGTTTATATAAACTTGGAGTCGGCACTTGTAGAAATTAAAGGTTATTTAGTATTTTCTAGGTTTTGTAAAATGCAGAAAAGAAGCAGAGGCAGTCTACCTCTAACTCCTCTCTCCAGCTCCCACACTTGTCATAGTCACTGAAAGTTGGAGAGGGAGATAGAGCCATAGCCGCCTATGCTATCCCGATGGGGACAGATATTAGGTTAGTAGATTTTACCAAAATTAACTTGGCGGGCCCAAGATTTGAATCTGAAACCTGCCGTCCGCCAAAGTAGCCGGTAGCCTGTAGCCTTAGCCAACTAGTCTAAACCAGAGATGTATAATATAGGGTTTGATAGTTATTTAAATGTTAACATGTCAGCTATCTTCATTCAACGGGATATTTAGACATAGATACAGTTTGTAATGTACGGCGTACAGCACATCCGAAACGGATACCGCGCATTTTGTTTCGAAGGCGAAACAAATATTGCGCAAGTATTTATGACGGCCACGATTGTAATCCGGCTTAATTGGACGGCCACGAAGCATGCCGAGATCGCGCAATAGGTTTTTGGCGGTTTGCGGTCGACGTCACATCAATCGCCACGTGGCACAATCATACTAGATTACGACATCTCCAAGGATTCCAAGAACGAATCCAAAAATGACATGTGTCGACTTTTTGGCCATGTCGTACAATGGCCGTACATAAAGCACAACGACACCTGTACCTTTATATACGATACACTATTAAGATTGGTGTCGTACTTCAGTAGATAGAGTTTTGAGGGAGATAGGACTTAGAAAAATTTGATAGATTGGACCCTCTGTCCTAGAGAGCTTCTGTACAAAATGTCAACTTTGACCCTTCATGACTTACTGCTCAGGGGAGCAAATTCAGAGATTCATTTTGCTATCGACTTAGGGGAGTCTTGCCTTTACAAAGGTGAAGGTGGTCAGAGTTTTTGTGTGCGAGGGTGGCAGTTATTCTTGCTGAAACACAAAGGGGTCTGGGTTATCTTAGAGGCTTTGTGTGAGCTGCCTACTCTGAGGTCCTATGGAGGTCTCACAGTTGCACGTTATAGGCCCACCATCTAGGGTGCCCATATTCAATGGAGTTGGCTTCATATACTGGGAAAGTATGATGACAGAAGCTTTATGTCAGAAACGGTTTTGGGGAATAATGAGTGGACGGGTGAGGCGTCCATCCTGTCTTGGGATACCTCCAGGGTTTACAGGAGGCAGATTTACTAGAGATGCAGATCCATCTTCAACGGAGGAGACAAATGAAGGAGAGGTGGTGGACAATGGAAAGGAGAAGGAGACGGTCACACGAATAGCAACCGGTTCGACATTCATGTCACCTATTTGGAGGAACGAAGAGAATGATATCGATACCTGGGAATACAACAATATGGCAGCTAAGCACTTCATCCTCCGCCATCTTACTCAAGGGCTTGCATCTCCCCATTTGCAGGTAGAGAGGGCATCCTATCTTTGGGGGGCTCTCATAGAGATGTACCGAAGTGGTACAATTCACCAACAACAGTTGGCTGATTAGAAAATTAAAGAGTATGTATACAAAGGGGGGAAGATGTTAGTTTTTTGCGATGAGCTTGCTACACTTTTCATAGAACTACAGAGTGCTGGAAAAGTATTTAGTGAAAAGGAAAAGGTTAACCCTTTATTGATAAAGTTACCTGATAAGTTGGAGAACATAGTCTACCGTGTGCAGGACTTGGCGAACTCAAGGTGGATTTGGAATTCAGTGGTAGGGATGATTCTCGTTCAGGAGATACAATTGAGATCCGAAAGGGAGGAAAGAGTGGGCAAGCTTTGACAACTGGGACCGATTTGAGAAACAATGATTCCAAAAAAGAGGTTGGAAATTATCGAGGGGATAGGCAAAAAAATCAGACCGAGAGTTCGGACCAATGACTCCCAAGGGTTTGTGCCATTTTTGTAAGAAACTCGGGCACTATATGGCTGAATGCACTAAGTTAACTGAGTTGCGGTTAAAGGATTGGCAGACCGGTGGACCCTCGAGAGGAAAGAAAAAGGCCCTTGTGACACAGGTACATGAGGCGGATTTTCAAGGACGAGGACGATGCACTCCTATTGGAGCAGGAGTTGGAAAGCGGAAAACGAGGTTAAAATTCCACGAAGGCACAAATGTGCTTTTGGTGGATTGAAAGGTGAAGCAGGCTCGATTATAGACTCAGGTGCATCCATGCACATGTGTAAAGATAAACACCTGTTCACTAAGAAAAGAAGATTCCCACTGTAGAGAAAAAGTACGGGGATGGGAGGATAGTCGCTAGAGAAAGGAAGAGGGAGAGGAAAAAAAAGAGGAAAAAGGCGAGGGAGAGGGAAAGAGAGAGAAATAGGAACAAGAAACGGGTGAGGAAAGGTGACGACGGGTTAGTTAGAGTTAAAGGGAGGAGGAAAAGAAGTGAGAGGAATTTAAGAAGGGAGAGAGAGGGGGAGAGGGAGAAGGAGAAGAGAGGGTGAAGAAGGGGGGGAGGAAAGGGATAGAAAATAAGACGGGGGAAAGAGGGAGGGAGAGAAAGTGGAAAAGGGAGAAATGGGGAAAGAAGAAGAACAAAAAGAGGAAGAGTGAGAGGATGATAGGAGGGGAGAGGGATATAAAGATAGGGAGAGAGTGGGCGAGGAAGAGATTAAAAGAAGCAAAGTGAAAAAGCGAGAGAGAGGGAGAGGGAGGGAACAAAAGGGAGCGAGGGAGGGAACAATATAAGGAGAGAGTATGACATAAAGTTAGTGGAAATACAAGACGGGGGGGAATATAAAGGGGAAAGGAAAAGAGAGGGATTATAATTCAGAAAGACATAAACGGAGAGGGTAAATAGAAGAGAATAAAAAAAAGAGGAAGAGAAACAGGAAACAAAAGAGAGAGAGAAAGGGTGAGATGCAAAGAGGTGAAAGAAGCAAGACAAACAAGACGGGGAGGACGATAGGGAGAGGGGGGAGAGCGGGGGAGGGAGAGGGAAAGGAAGAGGTATAGGAAGAAAAATAAAAGAGAGAGGGTGAGAGTGAGAGGGAGAGGAATAGGGAGGGGAAAATGAAAGGAGAAAGAGAGAGAGTAGGAAAAGGAGGAAAAGAGACAGAGATAACGCAAGGGAAACGGATAGAAAAAGACAATATCAATAAGAGAGAGAGGAAAAAAACGAGCGATAGAAACAGAGATGAGGTGGGGGAGGTAGAAGGATTGGAAGTCGGAGATAGAGAGGGATAAGAGAGGAAGTCAAAAAGGGAATATGGAAGGGATGAAGAAGGGAGATGAAGAGGAAGAGAGAATGAGAGGGATAGAAAGAGAGAAAGAGGGAGATAGAGGGGTAAGAGAGGGAGGACGTTGGAGAGAGGGGGGTAGAGTTGGGAAATGGAAAAAGGATCGGAGGGGTATAAGAGGGGAAGATGGAAAAAAAAAAGAGAAGAAGGTAGGGAGGAAAAAAGAGAAGGGGAGAGAGAGAAAAAAGAAAGCGAGAGATAAAGTGAGAAAGACGAGAAGGGAGGCAAAGAGACAGGAGCGAGGAAGGAAAAATACTAAAAGAAGGGGGAGGAAGAAAGAGAACTATAAACAAAGTGAGAGAGAGGTGGATAGGAAATAGGAGGGGGGAAAAGAGAGGGGTTAGGAAAAAGAGGGAGAAAGAGAGAAAAACTTAGAGTTGAATGGAAAGGGTTTAGAGAAGGAGAGGTGGGCAAAGAGGGATAGGGAAAATAAATGGAAGAGAGAGGGAGAGTAATAAAAGAGAGAGAGTGAGAGGAAGTTACAAAAATAAATATAGAAGGAGAGGGTAAGAAGAGAGAGGGAGGAGGAGAAAAAAAATGGAGTGAGAGGAAGTGAAAAAGGGTGGAGGATGCGGAGGGGGAAAGGGAGAAAGAGAGTGAGAGGGAGAAACAATCGATAAAAGTCTCACAAAAATAATAGTATTACGCCGTTGAATTGTTCACATTTGCAAAGACAAAAACTTCCTCAGATAGAGTCAACTATGTAGTCTAAGCCATTTTTCTTCAATATAAAATAGATCATTCCTCTTACAAATAGGTATTTGTTTCACTCTTTTCACACAACTTTTAAAAATAACTCCCAAAAAAAAAGCCATACAAAGCAAAAAAAACTACTAAACTAAGGCATCTCTCTCAATAAAGATTACCATATACACATTTTAGCACGTTGGTCATAGAGAGCGCACGCTAAACTTCCTACAAGGTAACATGTTCACAATTTAACAATTTAAATTTGTAAACACACTATCTTACCTTTCTATTATCAACCGTACAAACAATACAAACGTCGGTCATAAAAAGTGCACGATCAGCTTCCTATTACGTAACATGTTCACTCACGATCAACTTCCTATTAGGTAACATGTTCACTACAGTACAGTGTTTAAAAACACAATAATATGACCCAACATCATCAAAAATATTCAACCATATGTGAAAAAAATATATACTTACGGTTTGAGACAGATCCGACGAACAAACGATGCTCCACAATGTAATCTTACACGTGACAAACGTATATATTCAACCGTACACAACAAGAAATGAGTAACTCAAGCGTGTCCCTTTGTGCCAAAGTAAGTGTTTTTCTTTCTCGTTTTCCTCAAAAATTGTATTGAACATTTTATGAACTACAAATCAAAACTTCGCAGCTTAAGTTATAACCGTACAAAAACAATGGAAAAAGTGAAAGTACAATTTATATAATCGCCAATCTTATTACGTACCACATGTTGTCGACTTCTGTATCCCGAACGTCATTTTCACAATATATTTTAAAATACATCGGAGATGTGTTCTGAATTCAAGTATCATTGCTCCATGAACGTCATTTTCACAATATATTTTAAAATACATCGCAGATGTGTTCTAAATTCAAGTATCATTGCTCCATAAATAGGAAAATTAAATTCTCACGTGTCACAAGTTTTTAAAATTTTCAAACGATTTCTATTCCCCCCTTTGCCATTTCAACCTATAGTTGCATCTACATCTGTCTTATTTTCTCCCCAAACACAAACTTCATCCCATGAAAACGTGACGAGTTAGCCTAAACGTTAAAAAAAAATAATAAACAAAGTTTCAAACAAAGGAGAACATGAGCCCTAAGAATAAAATCACAATTTGGACTTCTTTTGATATGGGGGTTCCCAACGAAGCGAGATAAAACGAATTTTTACTAGCCCGAAAATAAGTACAAAGGCAAAATCTGGGTCAAGAGCTGAGAAATATGAATGCATTTTGCAGGTGCTAAAAGAGAGCGAAGTGGAGTGAGATTAGAGTTAGTGTGAGTAAAAGTGGAATATTATTTCTAGCGAGTATAAAAAGGTAAAATACCACCGATTAACAAATGGACTCGCTATCTATTTCTTAATGAGCACGAAAAAAGTATCAAAAAATGGTTTGGCGGCCTCTTTTCCTCAATCATCGTTCGATGAAATGGAAAGTTGGATGCTTATGAGGGATGTTGTCAACCCAAAACTGACTTGGGACACTAAGGATGAGGCACCAAAAGTGGGAACATATTTTGAAAAAGAAGATGACATTATAATTTTGGAGGGAAATCCGGCAAGCCGAGGAGGCAACAAGAATGGAACCATTGTGGGGAAAAAGCCTTTGGAATAGACGTTTGTGAAAGGAGAAGAAATGAGACAAAAAAAAAAAGTGACGATAATGGAACAAAAGTTAACTCTCATTCTGATGGAGACAAGTTGTCAAATGGGCGTAAACAAAAAAAGAGTTGTGAGTCAAGTTTGCCGGGAGGACTCTCACACGTATCTCTCGAGATCGTTAAAAAATTGGACAAAAGCCTAAAAAAAATAAACAAAAATCTAACGTTTGGTGTTCATGTTTTACACATATTCGTGTTGTTTTTTTTTGAAAAGTTAGTTTTGTGCGAACGCGACGTTTCGTGCGTACGCGATGTTTTGTGCGTGCGCGTGTTCGCGTGCGTACGCATTTATGCGATGTAATGTGGAGGTTCGAATAGATTTGGTGATTGGGGGAGTAAATGTACGAATATTTTGTGACGTACGGAATCAAATTGAGTGACGCGAACCAACGCACGTAATTAATGGAATGTGTTGGAGAAATGAACCGCGGATCGCGAAGCGATTCGATGTAAAATGTACAAAATATTTGAGTATGTACGCCGACCGTACGAAACATAATGGGACAAGCGACATATTTGTTAAAAAAGGACGCCGCCGGTATGGTTCATCTTATTTGACAGGTGTACTCTAATTTCCGTAGACGACATTTATGACGAAATACGTGATTGCGGTACGAAAGATTTGGATGGTTTGACGTTGTTTCGTTAAGTGGACTTTGGGACCACGTGGCACGACATCAAGGGTGCCGAATAATTGATATGGAAGGCGGAAAAAAGACCGCCGATATTTTCAACTAGTGGGGACGTGAAATCTCGTCAAATCACAAGATGTATATTTTGGACGTCCCGGATTGTTTGACAAAATTCGAGGAGTTACGTTGAATGACTCAGCATACAATTTTGT